>JANSTP010066675.1:0-42429 GCA_025330745.1 Cladonema radiatum
CTTCTTATGCATCTTTGGGATCCAATATGCACATGGAAGTTTATTATTGGCTTCATCAAGTTTTATTGAAATGTTTGAAAATACATTAATAAATTCAAAATAAATTTTAAAGTACTGATGTAATAAAAATAATTCCAGGAAAACTTTTTTCGAAAAGAACTAATTGCAAAGCTTGCACTTACAGTTCGGCTCCCAATTTTTAATACGTTCAGAAAATTGCTCAACGTTGTCAGACTGCCTGATACTTATTTACTTATGTAATCAAAACTATCTAACAACTAACCTTTGTTTGGCTTGAAGAAACACTGTCAAAAAACTTGACTTCCACTTACCCCATTGCTCCATTTCTTTTTAGCTCTTGGTCTACGATACCCTACAACCATAAAGTTTCAATGTAGAGAGCATTCCTATTTAACAAACGTTCTCAAAAATTAAAATTTCCTACGATTCCTTTTAAAGCAATTTTATATATACAAGCAAATAGTTAGCTAGGTAGCTGGGCAGAAAAAGCTTGATTAGTTTTGTAGCATGCAGCTTTTCTCTTTTTATCAAAAAGCAAATTTTGATTGGCCTTGACATTTTCCATTATAATGAAGGAACATGAATACCTTTGGAAAATCAAAATGCCGGTGGTGTTCTAACACTAGGTGTTGAACCTGCAGAAGAGCCTTTTTGACATTCTGAAGTAGGCTGATTTTACAATACTCTCCTATCTTTGGAACCAAAAGTACAAACAAAAACTTATGTTAGAAAACCATCATATATGTATAAATTTCAAAAATAAATATAACTTCTGGTAACATCATTATCTATTATTTTCTTTTCAGAATTCAAAAATGGCTACAATTGGTGAAAAGTAAGGAACAGCAACTCCCAAATGGCAGAAACTGTTTTTATTTGCTATAAATTTTCAATGCACCTCTCAGTGAATTGGAAAAAAATTAAAATGAACTTTAATAAAAATTAAAATTTAATAATTTAATTTACCTTTTATTAAAAGAGCTTTTATGAGCTGCCTTTGACCTGGAACACAGAATTTATGGAAATAGCCACTCTGTGTGTCACAGGCAAATAACATTTTAAGCCGTTTCATAATGCTTACTTCAGATAGCCTATCAAAGATGGCATACTTACTTTTAAAACATGATTTTTTGGGCTTTTTGAATCCTAGAATAAAAATTGAGCGTTTGGAAATTTGAGGCCCGTAGGACTCAAACCTGCGAATGCTTGTGCATTAGCCCATAGTAGTAGCGTCTTTAACATCCGACAACAGTGCTTGTATTTCATGATGAAGTTTTCTTTTATATATCATCTGTGCCAAAACTCTGCCGTTTCGAAACTTTGAACTTTGTTGAAATTTCCTTGAGAGGACAATTTTTTAGTTTTTTTTCAAAATCTTTTGTATCTAGAAATTTCCAATATAAGTATTGTGAAAAACTTCCAAGTAGAAACCATAAAAGACAGTAATGTTTAACAACTACATGTTAATCTCATGCACAATGCAGTCGAGTTTGTTTTTACTTGAAGCTGGTAAGAAAGTCAGCTTATAGATACCTTAAAAGTATATTCTATACATTTTCTGACCTTGATGCAAATTGTTCTCCAGTATGTGCTGATGTTATCACGTTTCCGCAAATTTGATTATGTGATTTGAGGAAGTATTATGAGCTGGGGTGAAACACACAAAATGAGCCTTGCTAATGTTAGCTTTTTACAAGCTATATTTTAATGAAACATTTAAAGTAACCACAGAAATGTAATTTCAAAATATTGTGTTTGTTGCTGTGAAAGAGAAATCACAGCTTTTCGAAAATTTTTTTCAGAATTTTGATGTTTTTAGCAACTACCTTATCCCACAGGACTATAAAAATCAATTTTTTTGTGAAAATACACTTTTCTTTCATGAAAAAATGATTGCAAAACATTGTATCAATTTTATCAAAAACTATTATTTGAAATCTGTATAATGGTTCATAATCCATAGAAGATTTTTCACCTCTGCCACATATATTTTGTAGGTATTTCATCTCAGCTTCCTCCTGTGTCCAGAAGAGCCCAGATTGGAGAATAAACTAAGAATTTACACGTTTAAAAAAGAAAATTTGAAAAAAATAGCCGGCATGCAAAAGGTTAGGAGTGTCTGTTAGGCAATTTCTGACCTTAGGCCATATTGTAAAACAAGAAATTACAACTTTTCAGAACAAAAAATTTTTTGAAAAAATAGTAAGGATGGTAGTTTAGTAAGGAAAAATGGCCAGTGTGCAAAGGGTCAAGAACCAGGTGAAAAGGAATCTCCAAGACTTATGCTTATCCACAACTTTGGTTTTTTGACTTCACCCTAATTTCATTAGATAATTTCTGAATTGTTGGAAAGCATAAACTTTTTTGTCAGATAAGTGCAATACAGACAAGTGAGCTGTGCACCCAGTGAAAAGATTGTTTGGAGCAAATTTTCAAAAATTGTCCAAAAGCCAAATATTATTTTTATGATTGTCTTCACTTCTGATAAAATGTGATTAAGACTAAATAGATTGTAACCTAATGACAAAACATTTGATTCAAATTTTTTCTAACATTTGCTGGTACAGTAAGTGGGTCAGTGGTTCAAACAGCATGAAAGGACAAGATTGAACCTTTTTCATAAAACCTGGCTGCAGTAAAAAATTGGACCTTTTTATGTAAGTACTTTTCTCGAGTATGTCTGTCTCCACTATGACTACGTCTCTGACTAAGAAGGAAATTATTCACCCTATTTCACCCTTTCCTGTGTGTAGTGTATGATATTGTCAGATATTTAGGACAAGATATAGTTATTATTATAGCGAGCCATCTGTATGATAAAAATATCACTAACAATATAACACATATCTAAATAATAAAAATGTACATAAACAAAATATTATATAATGTGAAAAAATATCAAAGTGAAAATTTAGATATACGTGGATACATGACTAGTCATGGTCATATGTTATTGGAAATGTGGAATGTCCTAGAACTATTTTTCAGATATGACAAGATAACCTGTTACACTCTTCCTCTCCTCATATTACTGTTCAATAATTACCGAAGCTGCCTGTGTGCCGCATGCTTTCAGGCAATCAGACTAGAAATCCCATACTGTTCATAAGCTATTGGGGTGGTATTATGGTTTGATTATCAACTTGAAAGAGTTAAAAGTATAACGTCATAAATTTTAACCAATCAAAATCAATGACGAGATAACTCATTATTGTCAATGGGAATGGAACTTCGGATAGTCATTGCCGCATGACAAGTTATCTTGTCATTAATTTTTCCCATGTGTGTAATTATCTGTTCATTCTTGAATCTTCAGAAATAATCAACAAAATCAACGGTAAAAAATTTATTCTAATTTGTTTTTGGCATTCAAAAACATTTTTTTTCTGTCAGTATATATACAGAATAAAAAACACAAATATGGGGTTGAATTTTACAAATTGTGTGAATCAAATAGACATATTCTTCGTTCATTTATATACAGTGGTATTCCTTATCCAGATTATAATTCTGTTAACAAAGTAACAAAGTACATTTCTGCAAATAAGACATATTTGAGGGCACATTGCGCAGTGATTGGAAAGGAAATCTTAACCCTATTTGTACCAGGGGATGGGGGGCACAAAGTGTCCCCCCCCACCTGTTGCTTTTGATTTAATAGCTCTAAAAGCTTAACTACTTATTGCCTAATACTTTATGACTTTTAATAAATTTACCAATACATACTTCAACACAAAAATTTTGCTCAAATATATCCCATTGTTTCCATAATAACAGCATTCTCAGGCCTTGTTAACCTAATTTTTACTGATTTCGAAGCAAAGACTCCAGTTTTCTGGCTGAAATTTGGATAATAGCTAATAATGATATTCTATCATGAAATAAATTTAATTAGACATATTAGCAAAAAAAATTAGGCTCAAATTTTCCCAGCCCAAAATATACCCAAAAATCCTCCGAAAACCAATTTTTCGCAACATTGAGGGAAAATTGATGATGTCATCACTTTTTTGATGACTTCATCACTATGAAAATTATGCAGAGGTGTAAAGGAAGGACTGAATTATATATGTGCAAAGTTTTATTGGCGTAGGTGTTGTCGTTGCTGATGGTAACGATGCTGATCCCCTTGATCTTGATGGTAAAAAAGGCCTGGTACAAATAGGGTTAAGATGATAATAAAATAAATAAAAATTAATAAAACGTTAATCAAAATCTTAAAAAAGATGAGTGTGAGTGAAAGCGAAATGAAATGGTTGTGGTCTGTAAATGGAAAGACAAACACAATATTTTGACGATTTCAAATAAGCACAAAGTAGAAATGGTTCACGTGAATAGAAAGTGGGGTGAAGGAAGTCTAAAACCAAGCATTGCTTGGGATTATAACAATGAAATGTGAAGTATTGACAGGTCTGACCAGATGTTTTCATACTATCAAGGTATAAGGGAAAGTGTCAGATGGTACAAGAAAATTAGATTCCATTACATCGAAATGCTTCTCCACAATGCTTTTTTCCTTTACAAACATTTATTTTCGTATTGAAATAATAAAATCTTTCCTCGATAATCATCAGCTTAATCATCCAGAGAAAATGGTTAGTAGTGATTGTCATTACCCAGAGTTGATACCTCCGATGGAAAAGAAAAAACATTTGACTGCAAGTACTGCTACAACAATGGAATACAACGTGAAACTTAATACTGATGTTGTATATGTAATGATAATCTTTGTGTTGATCCCTGTTTTAAAGTGTATCACACCTCTAACACATAAAAAAAGAATATAATGTAAGGTTGTATGGACCGAAAGATATTATTATCTTGTATTATGGCCACTTTCAGACTATAAAACTGATAGAAGTTATATATTTATTCTTGCATTAGGTTTTATTAGCGAAGCAATTATTACTAGCTGCACGCTGCGTCGCACGACGCCGATGCATTATATTGGCCTGCCAACTCAGTCCCAGATCACTGCGCGATCTTATACCAAAAAATCAAGGCTCTAAAATCTCTTAATCTCTAAAATCTCTAAGTATGCCCAACAAAGGCAGAGGAATGGTCTTTTTTAACAAAATAGTTTAAGCAGTTGTAACAACATCATAGATTATTGCTATATTAACAGGTGCAAATGCAAATAAGAAACCCCTCCCTTGACGCCTGCTAATGCAGTCCCAGCAAAATATCTCAAGATATCGAGCTGGATGCAGCATTTTCCAACACTACATTATTGGTTGGGCCTCCTAACGCAGTCCCAGGCCATTCCCATGGCAACCAAGTGTCAAAATTGCCCTAAAAATATTTAGAACTGTTTAGAGTATATGGGTATCAAGTTTGGTTACTATAGACAAAGTACAGAAGAAGTTATAAAAAATTTGGGAAATTGACCTTTTAATGACGTCATAGGCCATTGCAATGAAATTGAAATAAAAATTTCTGGAGCTATTTGAAATATGTGTGTTCCAAGTTTAGTCTCTAAAGGCAAAGTACAGGTTAAATTATAGAAGTGTTTGAAAATTGACCTTTTAATGACATCTTAAGCTGTTGCCAACTGTCAAAACTGGGCAGAAAATATTGAGGACCATTGCAGTTATATGCATACCAAGTTTAGTCACTAAATCGAAAGTACAGGTAAAGTTATACAAAGTTTTCACCATTGCAATTACTCCCTGTTTTTTATACAAAAAATTCATACGGAAAAATGCAGCTTTTTTCATGAACATTGGAGTGGCTTCACTCTAAAAATTTTTGACGTTTTCTGATTGGTTGTTTTTTCTTTAATGGCTTTTAGCCAATTAAAATCTTTCTGGTTTCCAAATAAGGAATACTAATTTCCAAATATGTAAACGAAGAGAGTAATGAACCAATCAGCTAGCGTAAAATTTCCCCCTTTAGCGCTAGCATTTGCGTGCAACGCAAATTTTATATTGATTGTGTTACGCCAAACACTACTATGATTGGTCAGAGTATCCTCTTATAAGACTAGAATACCAAGAATTTCCTCTTATAAAAAGGGGCTTACCATGGCAGTCTTAATATTTTAATCTGTTAGCGGAATGAATGATTTTAACAATTTTTTATTGGTCTATTTATTGAAGAATGTATTTATGACGGTTTGGAATAGCTTTCATTTTATATGTTATAAAGCTGTCGACTATTAAAGAATGTTAAAAAATATATAAAATATATATAAATGTTATAAAATATAAGATAATAATTTAAAAGAACTGGAACAATTCACTGGCACTTTCAATTCCAAGCAGTAGAACTTGTTGAAAATAAAAGTGTTAGGAAAGGAGAAAGCGAATTGAGACAGAATCAGAAACATGTCAGTCAAAGTTTAATCTTTATCAGAAGTAGCGGCAATTAAAGGAGTATCAAATCATTTGCTGTCTTTTATGAAAAGAATAACTAACAAAAGTTTCTGATTGCTAACAAATGAAACATTGCTGCTACCATACATCAAAATAGCGACTTTCTCTTGATGTAACAAAGACATAGAATTATTTATTATTGCTAGTGACTTTATTCAACAGAATAACATGCAGTGCTGAGAAGTAGTGGCAGTGCAATAGGTAATGCTTAGTGTCTTTGATATTAGAACTACAAGAGCATAATGGGTTTACACAATCATTAAAATTGTGATGGAGTTTATGACCATTAAGGTTCGTAAGGCCAGGTCTAAACCTTGCCAAAAGTTTCAGACCTAATGCATCACGAATTTTGAAAACAGAATGACAACACGAGCATATGAAAGAAAGCAGGGTTTTTTTAAAGGATGTAAGTGTCCTGGTATCACGAATATCACAAATAGACTCATCTAAAGAATACTATTCTTTTACAGTTTGCGCAAAAAGCGAATTTTCAAAAATCTTGGTGGCAATCTTTTCAATGAAAGAATGATTGTGTGGTTGGTCATAAATAATATTACCGTAGTCTAAATGGGGGCACAGAAAAGACTTATAGATAATCAAAAACACTCACCAGGAAGCCATTTACTAAGTTTCTTAATCAAAGCAAGTTTCTTTCAATATGTTTTTTAAAATCTAAGCTTTACGTATATGCTCCCTAGAAATTGTAAACTCTCTAACTTTTTTTTGAGTTTTGACTGTTTGCATAGCGGGTATCTTACTATTATTATCAAAAGGCCTACATTGATCATGAAAATACTTATTGAAATTTGTGGCCAACTAATAATGGGGGTATAAGGGGAATTTTCCTACCACTGTAAAATGTTTTCAAAATTGACCAAAACACTTTTGGATGAAGATTTTTGCTGTGAAAAGTGTATTCTTTTTTTATACAATCAACATTAGCCTTGGCAAAATCCCATACTAGTCTTTTGTAAGGAGGTGGGTAAACCATTTCAAAGTCAGACTTAGCAAAAATTATGTTGTGATGACAGTTTGCATGTAGGGAGGGGTGAGCACCACTCTATACAATAAGAGAGGGCCGATCTATAAATATTAGATCAATGCATGTTTCAGACGTATTGAAAACATTTGTTGGTTGACAAATAATATCTTGAGGCCCATATGATCTAGTGAGAGCTGCGAGTCTTGCTCCTTTAGCAGATTAATTATCATTTTCTCAAAAGGACTTTGAATGTGTGTTAAAATCCCCAAGAACTATAGTTAAGAAGGGGTTGTTTTGCAAGTTGTGTTCTAAAAAGTTTGCAAATTTACCGATAAAAGCATCAAACTCTCCCATGCTTTGGCTTGGTGAGTGGTATAACAATGACACTACTATTCTCTTTGACCCAATAATGAGTTCTAACAGCAAGAATTCATCTAAATTAAAGGATTGCGGTACTCTAACAAGAAAGTTTTGATTATAATAACAACATAAGCCTTCTCTTTTCAAATTCAAAGTATTATCCACTCAAATGAGTTCGTATCCATCAAATTCAAGTTTTTTGGGATAATTATTAGAGTCTAAAAACGTCTCAGTCAAGAAAATAAAATCAAAGTTCCAATGACACATCGATATTCATTTTCTACGTTCTTTAGAATTCTTGGGCCTGGGTTACTTTCTATTTCTCCATGAGATAATATAAGCATAGCTAGAAAGAGGACAAGACTAAGAAGTTCTTTATTGTTGGTGGAATTCAAAGAGGTACTTCCAATACATTTAGATCTTTTGACATGATGAAATGTACCTATTACTGCACGCCATTGCTCAGTATGAATGTTCATGTCACTGCACTTGTTCGGTTGAACAAGGTCACTACTTGATAAATTAAATATAGAGAAATTGCATAAAGACTGACTGACACTAAAACTATAAGTAAGAAGTAAACATGAGAGTTCAAATGAACACAACAGTGAACCCTAAGATTAAATATCATATGGAATGTAAGTAATGAAATATCATATCGTATTTAACAGATAAGGAGGCATGAACTAATTCTGGCGTCTTGATCATTAAAAAGCAGTTTGATTTCATTTCTAAGGTTGTTTATTAGCGACTCACATGTTAAATGGGTGTTAGCTTCAACTTTTTTTTGCTTCTGTGACTGGTTTTTACTAACAACCTACCTTTATTATGACCCTTGCCTGTAAGAAAACTGTGGCTGGTTTACTCTTTCGAAGTTTCTGGAGTATTTGTAAATTTAATGAGCTTTTGAATCTAATATCTAACATCATATAAGCAAATTTTTCAGCCACGATCTTTTTTCACTTATGTTTTGGATCAATCAATTTCTGCAGAAATGATTATCATTCTAGTATACATCTTCTGGGCTTATGTAGGGCATAAAAGCTATAGTATCCAGTATCAACAGCAACACTGAAATTATTTTTGTGTAGCTAGTCACTTTTATTTCCTTTTTGTAACACCAGTTCATAAAACTGTTTTTGAAGTCTTCTAAATGACGTACTTTATTGGACCAGATTAAAGACATTTGTAAAGTTTTCTGAAGAAAACTATTATGACCATGTTCTTCAATCTTATTTGGAAATTTTTACATAATTTTTTATAAAATTATCAAAGGTTGGATGGTTGAATATTGGCATATACTTGGTTTGTTGTGTTATTTCAGGTGACCTGAAAATTGGCATTACAATTTTCATTTCATTGCAAAATATCCCCTATTTAAAAAAACATTTGATTATAATGTTAATAGTTGAATTAATTTATAATAGCTGTCTTAATGTTGAAGTTACATCATCAAATCCAAGACGTAAGTAAAGTAAGAAAGATAAATCTTGTTTTTGAGATGCATCCAATTGCTCTTAGTTGAATTGGTCTTATGTCTTAGGTAACCTTTACGTAAAGTAAAAGGTAATTAGAAGTAAGCAAAATTACTAAGAATTAAAATTACTAAGGTTTTTTAACAAAAGTCTATTAAAACTAATATCTTACTGTGACTGTTTTATTTTTCAGGTGATAAAGAATGTAAATTAGAAGATGAAAATTGTTTTTGTACAAATGGGAATGCTGACGATAGTATTTGCAAATGTAAAGAGAACTTTTACGCTCATGACAATGCTTGTTATGGTAATTTTTATTTATTGTCTTTCTGGATGGGTCTTAGAATATATTAGAAACTTTGAAAACAGTTGGATTTACCCTTTTCAACAAACTGTTACGAAAAATCATCAGATATTGTTAGGGAAAGTAAGAGAGAGAACTGCCAAATATGGCATGTTAGACCTGTTGAAAATGTAAAAAGACACATCGTAAGACAGTCGCTATCACTTATATCTAAACGTTTTCCTAAAAGTCAAAAATTCAGTAATATTCAAAACCAAAACAATGAAGGTTCCTATTAAGGTTTTTTAAGAAAAGTCTATTAAAACAAATATCTTAATGTGATTGTTTTATTTTTTCAGGTGTTAAAGAATGTACATTTGAAGATGAAAATTGTTTTTGTACAAATTGGAATGCTGACGATAGCATTTGCACATGTTCTGAGGACTTTTATGCTCATGACAATGCTTGTTATGGTAATTTTTATTTATTGCCCTAATTATTTTCTTGATTAAAATTTTAACACTGATACGGAATTTGGTTTTGTAAGTGAGTAAGCAATATCTGTTTTTATTGAATTTTCCATTTTTTAGCATCATTGATTAATAGAACAGCCAAAGGATATCAAAAAAAGTGCCAATTTAGGAACATCTTGATCAAAAAATATGCACCTTCTGACCATGTAAATTTTTATAACCTGTTGATTATTAGATTAGCAAAATTAATTTCAAGTTAGATGTGTCTTTTTTGAAGAATTTTTTGAAAGAAATTTTTATATCAGTTGGGTGGGGGAGGGGGCTCTTTACATTATATCTCCTTGCTGCCTCAGTTGTGAGGGTATGATCAGTGGCTTAAATTTACAATCAGTTTCTAAAGTACTTGAGACAAACTGAGAAATTGGCTAATTTTCAGACCTTTGTTTCAATTTCAACATGTCATTTTTCAACAACAAAGTTCGGAAATCACAACTTTGGCAATTCACCTTGAATGCCAACTGGAAGGGCTTCAAAAACATCCAAGATGGTTGTTGGGTGGTTTTCAGCCATTCAAGGGACTGGGAATGGGACATAGGGTTTATTGAGAAATCTGTAAGATGTATTCAATTAAGTATGCTGAAAGGGTTACGAGGACAAACTTGATACTGTGAGAAAGAGCAGTAAATTTGCAAATGCCATTCACCATAGATAAGTTTATTTATAAATATGCATATTTTATGGTGAGATGGACAGATGGAAGAAACTATAAAGTTTGAAAAAATAGGACCGAAAAGGATATTTGATAATATTATGTAGGACAAAAATATGGAAATAAAACAGAAGGACAAAATGAGGCAATACTTGCAATTGGTGAAAGAAATATAAGAACTTATGGAGTGTCAACACAAATTGTCTAAACAAGGAATAGAAAGATTCAAGAATGAAGACATGAATTCAAGAATAAATTTGCAGTCATTATAATATTAAAAGGTGATTACATAACAAAAAAATGAAAGATTTCACAGTTTTCTGCTAAAAAGGAAGCCCATTGGATACAGTTCAGAAATTTGTTTCTGGGGGTGAGGCATTGTCAAGAGGACTGTATGAAAGACTCAACAATAGGATGAATCTTAGAATATATCGGGAACTTTGAAAACAGTTCAATTTACCCTGTTTGACAAACTGTTACGAAGAAACGTCAGATACTGTTCGAGAAAGTAAGAGGGAAAGCTGCCAAATATGCCATATAAGACCTGTTGAAAGTGTAAAAAGACACATTGCAAGACAGTTTCTATCACTAATATCTAAATATTTTCCTAAAAGTAAAAAATTCAGTAATATTTGTAACCAAAACTATGTTAGTTTTTAGCTATAGTTGTGTTGACAATATCAAAAAAGTCAGTTCAAAAAATAAAATAGTTTTAAGACAACATAAACAATGAGACAACCAAAAAAAGACTCTTTGTCACTTCATGGTTTTTACCTTAAATCCATAAAATAAAATTTATATGAAGGGGGTTAGGGAAGCAAAAATGTGTTTTTGTTTGTTTAACTGCCATTCTTTTCTGAAGAAACTTATAACTTATGAGATAATAAAAGTTGAAATTATTCCATTTAGAAGTGCCATTCACTATTTACAAGTTAAATTATGAATTTGTATGTTTTAGGTGTGTTTGATGTTAGTTTTTAAATTCTATGGTGATGATTGAACACTCTTTAGTTTAATTAAAGAGACTGCTGAGGAGAGCAAAATCATGCTACTCAAATTAGAAATCCTGTAGAAAATTTAAAACTTCTCTATTAAACAGTTAAAATCTTCAATTTGGCATATTGGTCAATGATTATCTTCATATCAATCATTTTAAACACAACTTACTTCAGAGTTTTAAAGGAAGCTTGATCATTGTTCTCTTTTGTTTAGAAAATATTTACTATGAAGTTTTTACACCATCACCAGCTGTCGATTTCGATGAAGCTGAAACACGGTGCAAGCAAAAATTGATGACACTTGCATCTATTGCAAATTCATTTGAGCAAAAGCGAGTCAATAGTTTTATTGCCTCTTATCCAGACGTTTCATTGTTTAGAATAGGATTGTTTTATGAATTTGAAGGAGGTGAGTTTAAATGGTTGGATGCAACTCAGAGTGAATATAGAAACTGGGGAGAGCATGAACCAAGTGATGATGCTACTATCAGTTATGAATTTTGTGTGACTGTCAATAAGATTAAAGAAGGAAAATGGAGCTCAGAAACATGTGACAGTATGAATGGATTTATTTGTTCTTTGCGAAGTAAGTAAATTATTAGAATTTCAACTATTCATGCTACATAATATATTTTAGATTAAACTTAGCATAATTAAGGCAATTATTCTGTTGATTTTGCAGTGTTAATGATGATGTATGCTTCAAATAGTCATTGCAAGGCGCAATTGTTCAGATCAAGTCCAGATGCAGCATCTTTGTTTCTTTCCATAACTAAATTTTCATATTTTTTTTAGTAATTGCGAATTTAAGTCTATATCAACATGAATTTACTCTAAAATTAGATATTTTAAGGTTTGATAAAAAGTATTTTTATAAGTTAACCCTGTTTTGGATTTTGCCCAAGATTTTTTGTCTATAGCACTGTGAATTTTCCTTGTGTTCATAGTCATATCAAAATCTATAATTATCATAAATTTTAAGGAAGATGACTGATTAAATCCATTTTGCATTAATTTTAAGGCAAAACTTCATTTATGAAATAATTTAAATTGAAAAAAGATTTAACAATAAAGGGCGTTAACCGAAGGCAGGGCTTACTATAGTTACAGTAACTATGGCAAGCCTTGAATTAATTTAATTTTAATTAAGACCAAAACAGTGTTAAAATTTGATTTCCTCATAATAGACCATAACATTTAAATTGTATAGTTTTAGCGACGATAGCATTAAAATATAGATATACTATATACTATAATCTTATGTTAGATCAGGAAAGTAGGAGATTAGGAGGCCTTGGCACCCACCAATTTTTTCCTTTTTTTTGTTAAAACTTTCATAACTTCTTAACCTGGTTTGCTGTTACTAATATAACATTAGATGTGAGCTTGGTGAGTAAGGATAAATACTCAGTACGTTCTTCCGAATGGTTTTGAAGGGTTGGTCTACGGTCCTTCAGAAAGTACACAGAGTCTCTTGTTAGGTCAATCCCATGCTGCTTAAAATTGTACTTAATCTCTAGTCTATATACCACAAGTATGAATGATTGGCCAATGCAATTGAAGGCAGGGCCTAATACAACCCAAATTCTGTAGCAGTTACAGCTATTGGACACCTTTCATGAAAGCCCAAATTCATTAGATAGCCTTCAAAAAGAGGAGAAAAAAAAACCTAATTTTGACCTTGAGTTAGCATCTATTTTTATGTGTGTCAATTAGAATAAACTACTAAAGTTTTTTTATATGTCAATTAGGATAAACTACAAAAGTGCTATAGCCATTACACTTTTGGTATCTGAAACCCTTACCCAGTCCCTTCAGTGCAACACACCACAAGGATCCCCGAAAGTTACAGGGAGAAAAAAAGTATGCTAATATGACAGCTGTCATTCACTTAAAAATTAGAGATATATTGCTTCATGAAAAGGAAAATAAATGTTTGATTGTTTATTTAACAGCTTCATGCATGTTTATAAATAAAGTCTAAAATTACTATGACAGCTGTTTCAAAGGTTCATTGGATGATATAGCTGTTAAAATTTTAATGAGAAGTTTGGCGAGACTGTAGCTTGTGGTTTGTATCACTGATAAAATAGGCCTAAAAGGTGGACAGTTGTCAATACACTGTTTATGTACTTTACATAACCCGTATAGTGTTCCTGGTTTAGAACCAACTGGTACCAATTTGTTATAATGAACATCATCCAATGAACATACTGTCAAAGACTCCTTTCAGTTTGCAAATGAAGTACGGACATATGATAGTAGCTTGATAATGGGAAGTCTTGATGTTGAGTCACTCTTCACAATCATTTCACTTGATGAAACTATCAACATTTGTTTATCTTTGCTGTATAATATGACAGATTAGTCAATGGAATAAGTAAAGAAGACATGAAAACTCTGTTAGAATTAGCATTAAAAGAGACATTTTTCATGTTTGATGGTGAATGCTATAAGCAAATTGATGTAATCGTGAAGGGTTCTCCTTTGGGCCCTGTCTTGGCTAATATTTATTTCTTTGTCATCATGAAAAACACTGGCTGAATAGTTGTCCAAATGACTTCAAACCTATTATATACAAACGTTACATTGATCATGTTTTTGTGTTGTTTCGATCAACACGTGATATTGAGCTATTCACCAAATATATGAATATGCAACATGTAAATATCCGTTCTACTTATGAAAATGAATATGAGTCTAGCTTACCTTTTATACACATTTTTGTACATCCCAACAATAGTGGCTTCATGACAAGTGTTTGTAGAAAATCTACATTTAGTGGTGTTTACACTAACTTCGAAAGCTTTGTTTTGGAAGGATATAAGATCGCTTTGGTACATACTCTTCTATTTAGATACTTTTCCATCATATCAGACTTTGCTACGTTCCATAATGAGGTTGAAAAACTGAAAATTATGATGTCCAAAAACGGCTATCTGAGGAATACGATCGATAACTGCATGAAGAATTTCTTGAACAGGGCTCTCGACAAAACTTGTGAGACGGTTTCGACTGTACCGAAAAAAAGAATTGTTAATAACTTTGCCATTCCTTGGCAGTAATTCTTTATAAACACGCACAAAGTTATTAAAGCTCTTTAAGAAACACCTACCATTTGTGACACTAAAATTTGCTTTCCGTTCATCTGCTACTCTTGCTACCTTTTTCCACTTCAGAGATCACACAAGCAAGCTTCTTCAATCTGGCTTAGTTTACAGATATAAATGTAGTAGCTACAACGCTACTTATATTGGTAAAACCATCTGCCATTTTATAGTCAGAGCCTGTGAGCATCTTGGAGTTTCTCCATTGACTGGAAAGGTAGTTCGAAGGTCATCCCCAACCGCAGTTTCAGATCATATGCTACTGTGTAATCATGTAGCTGATCTTGATGACTTTGAGATAATTTGCAAGGCGGGCAATAACTTCAAATTGAAAATCAAAGAGAGTCTAATGATTTTGCATGAAAAGCCATTGCTGAATAAAACCGTGATGTCAGCACCATCACATTTATTTTAATATGTATCTATTCATATTCCCTTAGGATATTTATAATTTATTTTCTTGATTTTAAATGTACTGTAAGAAATTTTCAAAGGATGACATGACTATGCTTCCAGTGAGAAGCGAAAGCTCGTCAATATCTCAGTAGTTCTTGTTTCCATACTATTATTCACTTGGTGAACTACTTCTTTGAAATCATGTTTTACCATTCATTGCTTTTTTGATTGGATTTAGATTCATTTGTAGAGGTGAAATTTAAGCTAACCTTTTCCCGATATGGCTAAGATATTTAATAGTCATCTGATAATTGGTAAAGCATAATAATTATTTAAAAATACCATTGGTCTAGTAATATCCTTTTCATTCTCTCATACATCAACGTGGCGTTTATGTCGTAGAAATTCCTCAGGAAATGCATTATCTTCCAGTTTTTATGATACTTTTTGATGATACTGATGATAAAATGATCTATTAGTGATTTTGATCAATGTTTTTTTATTTCAAAACATTCGGTTTTGAAGTTTCGAAGCACTGCCAAAATAGATTTTGGATTTTGATTCGTTCTTCACAATTTTTGTCATGAAAAAACTTGAGTAAATAAACATTCAACACCTCAAAAAAGTTGCTATCAAACACTCTTTGATCACTCACCGTAATTAAGGAAGGTTCTGCAAAATGCACAAAAAATGGTTAAAAATTAGGCTAGTGTCTAAAACTTCTATTAACCAACCATTTCTATATCAAATTGGACAAGTTATATCTTGTTGTTTTCCTTATTCGTTGTAGAATTTCTTAAAATAAATTTTTTTCTATAAGTGTTCATTGTTTTTTTTTAATTGAAGAGCCATTTTTGTTTTTTGACTGTGATACAAACAGGCTGGTCGCTTGATGGGTATTTCATGCTGGAAACCGAAATTTTCAGGAAAGGTAGCTGATATATTCCACTAAATGGTTCAATGCTTGTTTATGTGTCATCCAATACTAAATAAGTTGATATTTTCAGATATATGTTGGTCCGTCCTTAAAAAATGGCAACTTGGCCAGATATAGAGAAATACAGATGCTTTATAAGATAGTTTTGACATAAACAAGTTTACATCCTTACAGGTTAATCTTATCAGATTCCAATTTGATGCAGTTTTTAACTGGAGCTTTGGAATTCAGCCAGCGAAAGTTTTTTGAAGAGATGTATCTTCGACATTGTTGTTTTCTAAAAAAAATCTGCTGTTTTGTGTTTTCAAAGTGAGAATCTGTCACGTGATTTCGTTGACTAGCAAATCGAACGTTGTGGCCGCAATGTAAACAGAACAAATTATGAATGGATTCCCGTGCTGTACACAGTTACATTATTGCTATATCAGCGTAATATTTCTTGTGAAATCTGACAAGTTACTTTTTCTTATACAACCCTACGTAATCGTAAACTTCAAAAATATTAAAAAACTGATGTACAACAAGAGTGTTCTAGTTTTTTATTTGTGGTTTTGTGTCTCACAGGAGGTTTCTTGAAAATTCATTGGAAGTTTTATGCGCAAATTTGCAATCTATAAATTGAGACATATTTGTAATCTATATGTGTAGACATATTGTAACTCTTATTATTAATTACTACTGTAGTTAAACAATTATTTTATTTACATAACCTCGCCCAACAAGGCAATTACTGACATGCAGCAAACGAATTGACAGGGCTGGCTAAGTTAAAATTTAAATATAGAGTAAACTCTAGATAACTCGAACCTCCACAGGACCCATAAAGTAGTTCATAGTCATTACTTCAAAACATAATCTTATGACTATGTTCAATATAACGAAAGTACAAGTTATCAGAAGGAAATTTATTTGAAGTTTCTCTGATGGGAGCAAAGAAAAGGTACGAGTTATCCCGAGTTCGATTTGTTCGAGTTGTCCATAGTTGGGAGTTACAGAAATTTAATTGTATTTGGAAAATCTTTCTAAAATTGGTATTCTTACTGAAGAAACTGACAGTTGTCGAATATTCTACCTGATTTTGTAATTTGTAGCATTTAGTACAGTGTTTTTATACTTGATGGCTAAGTTTTTCTCTGAGGAATTTGTGAAATTAATTTGGATGGAATTTGATTAGTGTTGGATTGCAACATTGCATGCCTACATATTTTTTTCCATGAAAACTTGTTTTTAACTCTCTAGGAAAGTTGCTTAAAAATACATCGAGAGTTGTACAAAAGTTGCTCACGATTTTTAACTATGAAAATAGTACTTTAACAGCAGAAAAAAGTCAGAAAAAATACGGTCACCAAAAAAATTTGGTTGCCAAAAATATTGGTCACTTTTTGTTTGCATAAAACTTTGAAAGATGAATTCCTACTCTCTCTTTCCCATTCAAATTTCAACAGAAAGGAAAAAACTGAAGCAGTCATTCAAAATAAAATTAAGTGAAAAAATATGTGAATAGCAAAAAAATGAAATAATTGGTAAAAATAGTTTGCCGGATAAAAACATTTCTCAAAATTTGTGCCTGGCAAATAATTTTGAAATGTTATTTCGAGATTCCTATTTGCCAGTTTTACCAATATACCCATCAAAATAATTAAAATTTCTTTTGTGGCTCCAGAGTATGGATAGAATCAGAATCTAGGCTAAAGCTGGGTCGAATTACCGGGTCTAATCACTGATCTATAATACACTAACCTGGATAAGCCATACGGAAAACGAAAGTGATGCGAGTTTTTTAACTTCGCAAAAATCAACTCGGACCCCATTTTCAAAACAAGACAAAGTGGAGATGAGAGGTTGAAAACTGGAAAGATGAAGAAAAACTGATGAATTGCTCTAGCAGGGATCCAGATAGCTAGCTACATGTGGTTAAGCTTTTACTGATGTTTAAAAAGGACCATTTTATGAAGTTTCTTTCGAATGAGTGCTCCAGATCGACGTTCGTTCTCTGTCTTGGCAAGATGATGTAATCTGATTTTGGAATATGCTTTTACTAATGACGGGATGAGTGAAAACACATGATTATCGCCAGCATCAGTTTCTACCATATGATCGTTGAGATCTTTGAATATTTCTTTATGGTTGAGATTAGTAAGAACTGCTCTTGTAATAGTGGGAACCAAATCTAAAATATAAAGAATGAAAAAGCATAGCAATTATTATAGAAGAATGGCTTACATCCATCGGTTGTTCTACGCATGAGAAATTATTTTTTATATTTCAGTAGCAGAAAAAAAAAAATTGCAAATATTTACCTGAACATTGTGGTAACTTTCCATCAGTTGCTGCTAGCAATCATCAAAAACATTTTTCTGTTTCTTCACACACCATAACAACGCTATACGATGGCTTAAAGAGACTACTTTGATCTTTCATTTGTAGAAATTTGCTCTCATATCGATGTTGTTCAGAGCCAAGGGATTTTACACATGCATAACAAGAATAATGCTTTTTGACTATTTTAGCTGCATAACCAGCGATATACGAAAGAGCAGCAAATGTAAAATCAGACAATTTTTTGGTATTTGGTATTGATTTCGCATAGTCATGGTCGGTCAATGTAGTTTTTGGACGTTCAAGCAAATCATATTTTCGAATTAATGAAACGGTTGTTGCTGTTTGCTCTATTTCATTTGATTTATGAACAGTTGCGACTAGCCGAGATGTATCGTCAAGAATTGTACAATTTCCTGCTCCTCCTCGAATGCTGCTCCGTAAAAGCAATCTTTTATAAGATGCTGTGAACTGCTTTGTTGTTGGATTATTATTACAACCGCATGACTATCAGACAGCACCAAAAAAAAGTTCAAGGTGGTCTTGACTAAACTTGTAACTTGAAATGTACTTCAATAATTTTTGTTCAACGACCATTTCTTTGAATATGTTTTGAACTGAAATAATTGCTATTAAAAACCCTAAAAAACCTGTTTTTCGCTTTGTTTGACACATTCGCTTATTTGTGAGATCTTTTAAATTCTTGATATATTCAAAACTTCCATTAAAAGTGGCTCCCAAGCCCCTTTACTTTCCATCGACATTGGTGCTTTAAAACCTTTTGCTAAGAGGTTTCGAGAATTCAAAATGTCAAATAAATGGTCAATAGTGCATAAAAACTTTACTGTAGCTTCTGACCCCTCGAATTGTGGCAGTTTTTCGTGTACATTACAATATTCAATAGCTTTTGCTACACTTGCGCTAAAAGACTGGGCAGCTAAATTAACTTTCATTTTCTGTTAATACCATTTTATGTGAGCTAATTTGAGTTTGTTTCCTAATCCCAAACCTTCTTTCTCTTGAATTTTTTGAAGCTCGACAATATATTTCCATCTTATGGCATTTCCCTCAGGATCCTTTATTTCACCCCACTCAGCAAGAGTATTTCTTAGAAGCTTTAACATATGACAAATGTCTAAAAATATATAAATTTTTCCATTTTCATTATTTGGATTCGGAAAGTACGGCTTTAGATCATCTGCATCCAACGAAGCACCTATTTCTTTAAACATTGTCAAGTGTGAGGACGGACCATCACATGTAACAGATATAACTTTGACATCAACATCATTCAATTTTTGGATACAAATTTTCATTAGGTTAGCTTTTTCTTTCCCAGTCAAAGAGTCAATAAAAAAATAAGCTAGAGGTATTCTCTGTCCTGCATTTAAACTGCCATGAAAACTAGAGCCTCCCCTGCTTCAGGAAGACCATCATCATCAATGTTGTTGCCTAAATCTACATAACCACTCCATTTATTCCCATCCCAAGAAATGTGTTTCTTTATTGACATTTCGTCAAGCATTATTGCACAAATAAGTTCCTTCCCTTCGCCTTTAAATTCAGTACTTTTGGCTTTTAAAGCATTAAAGGCAGGTTCAGTAAATCTGGGGTTAGCAGGTACAACTGAATACCATCTCCTGATTTGGAATTGGCTGGGTAACGCACAATCAAATGTTCTCCTAACAAATTCATATGCTTTTGTGGAGTAATACTGCAATG
Source organism: Cladonema radiatum (assembly GCA_025330745.1). Lineage (NCBI taxonomy): Eukaryota > Metazoa > Cnidaria > Hydrozoa > Anthoathecata > Cladonematidae > Cladonema > Cladonema radiatum. Next base: position 20,157 of record JANSTP010066675.1, read on the forward strand.
TTAATGCAAATGATTTCAACTCTGGAGTGTAAGACATTTTGGATTTATTTGAAATCATCCTTTGGAAAATGTCCTTTGGTGTGTTAGCAAAAGATTGTATCATGATCTCCTTACAGTTTTGTGAAATGAGGTCTTTGTCTTTGAGATCCTTGATTAAATTTTTCATTGAATCTATTTTCTTTTTCATTCTCCTGTTTTGCTGTTGGGTAGTCCTTAACTTTTTACGAACTAAAGTAAGTTGTTTATCTTTTTTGATAAGTTCTTTCTGCAATTTTCTGGGTGATTCAAGGGTCACATTTTCACTTATTTTCTCAACAGGTGCTTCCTTTTTTTGTTTCTTGGACTCAGGTTGGGTAGTTGGATCGTTTAAATGTTTTGCTGATCGTTTTCTTTGTTTAGGGGTTTCCTGCAAGTATTTTGGAAATTTTTAAAATCTTGTTGGATAGCCATCAGGTGAAACTTTGACTAGCTTTCCTTTTCTAATCAAGAACTTTTCTAAGAAGTGGTCAGAGCAGATTAGCGAATGCTGGCTGGGTTTCCAGTTGTCTCTTTTCATGTTTTTTATCCACAATTCTCACCTTTCTTGGTCCAATGGGAAACTAGGAAAGAAGAGAGAGAAAGCCCAAGTTATAACAAGTTTATTTTTATGATCCATAAAATGAATCTAGGAGCACTTACGAATGAAAAGTCCTTTTCTTGGCTCTTTTCAAACTGGACTCTTCATCCTCACTACCCCCACTGTCACGCCTTGTTTCTTCACTGTTTTTCTTTTTTTTTTTGCACCCATATGCACAACATTGCGTCCCTTTTTTTGGTTTTTCTCCTTTGCTAGACATTGTGTCTACTAATATCAAAGAAGTCTTGACTAATGTTATGTTTCTTACTAAAGTTTTTACTCCATGTGGTAGCATGTGGGGGTCCTAGTTGATTCCTGCTAAAATTTAAAACTTGCATCAAAATCCTATTGGCCGAAAAAGCCATATGCGTTATCCAGGTTAGTGTATTATAGATCAGTGGGTCTAATCCATGGCCTAATTACTAATCATCATAGGATGTTACATTGACATAAGATGATAGTTTGATGTAAAAACATGTTTTTGCTTATTTAAAGTTTTGATTGTTCGCCTATTTTTCTTTTTCTCAAATCAACAGAACCTTTGTAAGGTCAAGGGACAATATGACAATTTTCCATTTTAACTATTAACTGTATCTGAGGTTGGCTGTTTTGATATTTTGATAAGCGTGAGGAAGGTTCCCTTTGCTCTCTTACATATATGTTTACAAAATCACTTGAAACGTGTATCTACACAGCTGCAAATAAGCCTTCGATTTATTTTCTGCCATTTGCGGTAATGTGAGGCAAATTACTGAGTGATGGCGTCATCCTTTTAAAGGTCTTTTGGGTGAACAAAAGCGGAACTCAAGATATCAAAATAGGGACGTTTGTTAAATGTGGATATGATCACAATAAGGAAACAAAAAACAGCTAATATATGCTATAGGTATAAAATACACACCTAGGTAATAAAAAGTTTGTCAAGCTCAATATTTGTAATATACTCTTTTTATAACTCGTAAGTTTAAAAATGTGATGAAAGTTTTAATATCAATAGAAAGTTAATAAGTATAAACAGACCACCATATAATTATCACAAAGAAAAAAGAAAAAGATCTCAAGTTATCCATGATTGTACCTATGACATCACCATTCAGTTCTTGTTACCTTGAACCAGTGTCGAAACAGGCACACACGAAAAAAAAACTGATTTCTATGACCTATACTCTCTGGTCTTTATTAGACGCCTTCCAATTAGTTTTTCGAAAATTTCCACCTAGGACATTCTTGTTCGAGAAACTACCCTCCCCCCTACACATGCACCCACATTCAAGGAGGACAAACTTCAATCAGCCTTTTCCAACCCAGCCCCACCTCTATTAAGGCTCAAGTTTTTGCAAATCTGGTCTATTAGAGGCCTGCGAGTAATGTTCACTATTTATACGCAGAATTATTACTTCTATAGACAGAATTTTTATCCCCTTAAGTTTACAAAAAGTATTGTGTCCGTAATTAAAAAATTGATGGGATATATTTACCTGCACTCAAGACCTGTTTTCTCTCCTCCCGCTATGACACCTTTTGATGTTTGTGTAAAAAGGCCAGAGGAAATAAAATCATATTAACAAATATCTTAGACAAATAATCTGTAAAAAATTGTAATGTCAGTAAAAGGTTTAAAATTAGGTTCGCACTAAAATTAGGTTTATTCAGAGGTTACCCTAAACAATATAAAATAATTAATCAAAAGTTCTCTGTTGTTAAATATAAAGTAATAAAGTAGGATATTCTAAGCTTCAGACGACAACCGCTATATCTTTTTCCTTGAAACACCCTCAAAAACATCAGGCAAAGCCATGGCTGTTTCAGTATCTTGTGCAAACTTTTGCCGCCAACTCTAAATATAACACAAGAACAGGCTATCATCAACTGAAAAAAAAAAAATTATATCAACAATGTTCGGAAAAAACATATTATACAATGTGCATTGTCTAGAGCCTTTTATAATTCAGAGAAAAATACTGGGTTTTCTCACCAAAAATAACTACAGCTATCTTCTCCAAGGGGGATCTAGATCGATGGGGAAAAGCGGTGGAGTGAGAGTATGTCTATAAATTTATAAAGAACAGGTTTTCATATTAGCCGAAGTCACATTGAGGATTCCTCAATTTAGGCTCATTTAATTTTTTTGAAACAATAAGAAAAAGCTCAAGTTATAAAATTTTGATAAACATAATAAATATTAAGGCTTATTTTTGTATTTGCATCATATTCTATAAAAAATGTTATCAAGAAAATACTTTCTCAACACTCTGAAAAAATTAAAATAATCTTTTTAAATTAAATATCCTCAGTGTGAATTGACCTTATCAGCCCTTATTTCGCCAGCCGTTAATTGGTGTTGATTTTTGCTCGGGTGTTAGTTTGGGCCGCTAATAAAATGGGCTGGAAAAAAAAGGGCCTTTAAATGAGAAAAAGAATTTTAAGCCAACTTAAAATTCAGAAACGCATTTTTGTGTAAAGATGTTACTGTTGACCATAGATACCTCGAATACTCGAACGTTTTTCTTGGTCTCTAGGATTGACCCCTCTCAATAAATGGAACTTTTCTTTTCCTTTTCAATCGTTTTCCAAAAGCTTTTTAACTAAACTTCGACTATTCAAATGTTTTGAAATTTTTCAATTTTTAAAAAAAAGCATTAAAGTGGAAAATGGAAGGTGTCTCAAACCTTGAAAGGGCAGGTAAAAACTACCTATAATTTTCTAACTTGTTTTTTCTCTGACTTATCAATTTCTATTTTCCCAAGACCCTCATTACACCGGCCCTAACTGGTGTTAACAAATTTTTCCGACCAGCGTTAATAAGGGCCCGGTGTTAAATTGGGACAGGCAAAATAAGGGCTGATAAAGTATCTAATGAGAAATAATTATCAAAACTAGCTGTGAAGCAGCGTCGCACGACGCTGAAGCGTCAAATTGGCCTGCTAAAGCAGTCCCAGACGGCTACACGATCTCTCAACAATAAATCAAGGCTCTGAGATCTCTAACACATGTTTTAGATTGCTTTTACTAAAGTTTGGTCAGGGAAGGCAAAGTATTGGTCTTGTCAAGTTTTTATAAAAGTTACTGTAATCATGCTGCGATGGTAACTCAAAAAAAAAAGAGTCACAAGGCCCTAAAGAGTTTTATTATAGGCCTGCTAGAGATCATAACCATTATATGAAAAAACCACTATCCATTACATAAAAAAGGTGAGAAAATAAATAAAAGGTTCATGCAACGCTATTCATTCTAAAAATTCTAAGCATTTGTGATACGCGATGGTTTTAACCCTTTGTTAACTGGGCTTTTTGACCAATGGACCCCACAATGTTTTTGCTTCTCATTTCTCATGGAGAAGTCATGATACCTTTAAACTTTGGTCAATGGAAGTGCAATATCTTAGCTTTATTACAAAAAAATCATCCCCAAAAAATACAAGTGGCTTTGGTAACCCGGAATTCTGAAAAGTCCAAAATTTTCCAAAAATTTCAGCGCTTTTAAAGAAGGAATGATTACTGCTACCCTAGTTGCTTAGAATTACTCCAGATATGATTTTTGCATGGTCTTTACTTGTCCTAACTAACACTCTCTTTTTTTCAAAAGTTTTGGTAAAAAACATTAGAAAAAAATTTTTTCAACGTTGTTTACAGGGAGAGGGGCAATGCACCCCCGCCCCCATTTTCTAGGAACTGGAGCCCTTTTGATAAATAGTTTTTGTGGTTGGAAACTACCCCCAAAATAAGGAATTTACATATGGGTGTCAGGTTCCTAGGTCTATTAAAATATATCGAACCCCTCCTCCCAGTAAACAGAGAGTTAAAGTACGCTTTTAGTTTATGTTTTTTAAGTTTTACCACCAAAAGAAAACAACTGGTCTTATATTTAGCTTTACGCTTTACAACAAAAGTATATTCTCTCCAAAATTTTTTTTTTTCAATAGTTCGAAATTTTGGGCAACCACTGAAAATTTTGCACAAAAACTCCATCTGGTTGTAGATAGTTATATGGGCTTTCTAAGTTGAGAAAAAGGGCCATTTTCGTTTGTTTACATCTGTGAGTAAATGAACTATCTTTATTTTTTCTTTTTCAATGTTATTTTCAGAATATTTCGTTTTTAGTGAACAATGGTATAAAATTTTCAGCCGGAACACACTTTTATAAGTTTTGAAATTGTCACATTTATGATGGCATGGCCATGCCATATGTGCCATATGTGCACCAAGTTTGGTTAGCCAAAGTTAGGTAGTTGTCTTGCTATCGAATTTCTTAAAAATTTCTTTTATTTATATAATCTTTTTTTTTAACCATATGGCTAATTGCATAAAAATTATAGAAGAAAAGTCCATTCACAAATAATTTTGTTATTGCTCTCAGATAATTAACTATTCACAGAAAATAATCGAAAACATAATAAAATGTAATTATTAATTCACGGTTCAATAAGTATTGAAAATCATTAACTTTTAATTGATTAGTTATAAAATTAGTTGTAAAGTAGTTATAAAAATTTAATTGCTTTAGTGTTGTTTAGATTTTTTGATCCAATTAAAACGATTAATGATTACAACAATTCCATATATGGAATATCTAAACAGTTCTGCTCTTGTGTCCAAATATAATAAAGCCAGGAAAGAGTTATAAATTATGTTTAGTAATGAGAGCAAGGAGCCTCTTAAAATTACGCTTAGTAAGCAAAAAAGTCTTTCACTAAGTTATTAATAATAGTGATACTTAGGCCACACATAAGCAGTCATGAAATTAGGTCACAATCATTAGGTCACGCGCACAATTATGGAAATAAACGCTTTTGGCTACTTCACAAAATAAGTTCCTCAAAAAAAGATTTTAATAGTTGATTCACAAAATATCGTTTAAAATCGCCTTAAACTTGCTTTTTAGAATAAAAATTTGTTTTTGAGCTAAGCCGCAGTTTTCTTGAGAAACTTTATGAACATAGGCTTTTGTTTTCCTCTATTTCTTGCTTGAATAGTGCTAATAATAAAGTGATTTTTTAAGTTATTAGAATTTCCAACTAAGAAGCGCAAAAGATTTTATCAAAACACGAAATTAAATTCCCGTGAAACTTTTGAATACGCACTTGAAACTCCAACAAAATGTAAAAAAAAATTGCTAATGTAATCCACAAAAATTTCTGGTCTGCGAAAATTTCTGAATAAAAGCAAGATTTATTTTAAGATTAAATTACCTTAAAAAGTAGTGTGCCGGCCTTACATAATTGAAAAGCCCCGATTGAAATCACGCTTTTCTATGGCCATTAAACTCTTGGAGGAAGAAAAGAACTACGCCTCCTCCTTGCTAAAACCTAAAATATCCTACAAATTGAAGTGAAACTATTTTGAGGGCGCCTCAAAGAGGAGCAAGAGTTTGTTGCATAATTTTAGTCTTGTGTGAATGTAAATGAGGGCAGCAACTGGTCAAGGATTTTTTTGCTCTTATTGATTAAAAAATCTATCGGCAGCTGTTTGAACCCCTGGGGGAAAAAGGGTTGGTTTCAAGCAGATGTATTAATAAGAGAAATAAAAAAGAAATGTAAATAGATAAAAAAGCACTCTCTGGCCTCTAATAGACGCCCAACCCCCCAGCACGCTTATTATTTTTTTGAAAATTTTCTATCCAAGACTGTACCTTTATGTACCACTGTATGTACCTTTAAGAAATAATGGTAAAGAACATGCTGCAGTATTGAAACATCCATGAAGACATTGAAAAATATCAACAAAACATTTGCAATTTGTATTTTTGAATTGTTTACAGAATGGCAGTATATCTAATATTTATCATCTCTGGATCTTTACAACCTTATCATAGTCTAGCAAACTAGGAACCTAGTTTTCTAATCCACTAAAGTATTTTCAATCCAATAAAATGTGCTCATGAATTAACTTGTTTAGTGACAAAAAATTATTGAAGATTGCTCTTACAATATTATTTTTAAGAAAATGCATTACCTTGACAAAAATGATTTAGTCCAACAAACCACCATTTCAGAAATGTTCTTTTTCTGTAGTTAGCTCTTGGCTCGCCTCCGCGAAAAGATTTCTACAAAACTTAAAAAAAAATAGTATATTTTGTCGAACGAAAATTCTCGCGGAATAGCATGAAAATCATAAAAACTAAAGACCAGAATTCCAAATTTTTAAAAATTGCCTTAACTACACCGAGCATTTTCGTTGTTTCATTTTCGTTGTTTAGTTGATACTCTCCTCATTATGTAAATACAGTTCATACCAAAATGAAAATTTACATTGTTATGCTTTAAGAAATAGCAAACATTCACTAATAGTATATTGAAGTTTACCTTAATCTCAGCAAGTTGAAGTTAATGCTCTTAACATCAAATGATTTGAGCTTAGGAATAAAATGCTCCTAATAATTTATGATCTTTCATGCAATGGGAATTGGGATTTAATGTCTGAAGAAAGAGATAATTTTATTATTTTTTCTCTTTTTTCTTCTATCTATATTTTTACTCTTTGACAAATTTTATGTATTATATGTACTGTAATATATGTACTGTAATAAATGTATTATATGTACTGTAGTTGCAGAAACTGCTAACTGACTTTCAATTTTTGTCATAGAGCCTCTGAAATGTGAAGAAGATGATGTGAATTGTAAATGTAATGGTAGCCCTGAAAACCGGAAATGCATTTGTAAAGAGGATTTTAGTCCATCTGGAGGAAAATGTTACGGTGAGAAACAACTTCTAGTCTTTCAACGAAAACCTAGTCTTATAGCTTATTATTTTCATTTGCCATAGCAGTTTTTTGAAATTTTTAAATCAAGTTTATATTAATTTAAAAGTAAAGGCTCATTGTATGAAGATTCTTAATTATTTTTTAATATCCTAAGCAAACGGCTGATACATCAGTTCTGCAGTGTAAAAGAAACTCAATCATTTTCAAACAGAGTTTAATATATAAAAGATGAGCAAAGTTTTGATGCTCAATGGGAATTTTCATTTAATAGGAAAATACAACTCGACCAAATTTTTTATAGGGCAGATTACCCCTGTATCAAGGTAGATTACTGTACTGGCCAAAGATTTGAATACCAGGTGAGGAAGGTAGGACCTTAGGAAAGCTATAGTTAGAAGCCTTATCACAAAGCCCTACAAACTCCCTTGTTATGTTGGTTCAATTCAATTCAATTTTATTCCTTTTTGCTACTGCTAGAATTTAAAGCCAATTGAAGTAGAAAAATTATATAGAAAAAGTTTTTGATGAAGTTAGAAGCATTGAGTGAAGTTTTGTATGGAAATAAGTTGTTACATAATGCATTTTTCAAATTTGACTTTGCTAGCACTGTTTTGAAGTGGCTTCTCTGTTCAATTATTCGAGAGTAAAGGTCCTCTATAGGTTAATGCAAATTTTCTGAATGTAGTATTATATTTTTGTATCTTAAACTTATTTGAGTTTCTTGTTGAATATTGGTGGTCTAGTAATTCACATTATTCTTGAAGACATGATGGCATAGTTTGATTCAGAATAGAGAACAAATAGCATATTTTTGAAGAGATTTAGTTTTTGCAAATATCCAGTATACAAAGTGATTCCATTTGAGGTTCTGAATAAGTGTCAGGTTTTTGCTTATATACAATTCTGGAGGCTTGCGTCACTTTACTATTTAGTTTTTCAGTTTGTGTGTACTCCCCCTAATGATCAGGGTATGACAAATCCCTGTATGTGAGTAATGGCCTTTACTCAGAAAAATGGCCTTTTGTACCTGACTTACAAATATATGAAAATAGCAGACTAAAATAATGCCAAAAATGATGTATGTAGGGATAGAAATGGCTTTATGGATATACTTTTATTCCGATGTTGGTTCTCAAGTACAGCTTTTTCAACTTTTGTGTACGTTGCTGTACTCTTACTTTTAATGATTTGTCGAATCCTGAATGATATTTCTGTATGAAAGATAAGAGTTAATGAAAGAGTTAATAATAATTTTTTACATTTTTTGTATCAAGTACGTATTGAGTTTTATATAAAATTGCCAATATTTTTCAAAATTTTGTTTTCTATGATACAAATATGTTTGTCCCACTGAAGGTTTTCCTCTGTAATAACTCTGAGGAATTTTGTTTTAGTTATACGCTGTGTTTCTTCATTTCCTATGAATGTTTTTGAGAGTTCTAGGAGCAATTCATCAGACTTTCTTGTAGAGTGGAAAGTATAAAATTTGTCTTTTTCACATATAAAGAAAGGCGGTTTCAAAAGAACCACTCTCTTGCTTTCTTAACTTCCTCATTAACTGTTTGAAACAGCTGTTTTAGATTCTATCAGAATAGAGTACATTGGTATCATCTGCAAACATGACAAACCTTAATAGCACAATAAATAAACGTTTTAGACAATTTTCGAACAATTTTAGGTTGATATCTTTTATCCCATATGTTGTATCTTTCCATTAGGTTATTTGCACACCGCCTTTAGTAGGAAGAAGTTATAGCAGAACATGTATTTAATATTTCTCCTTTGTGGATTCTCATAAAAATCTTCTTTACATCACCATAGTGAGCAAGTTTTCTTATCAAAATTTTATGTTTGATCGTATCAAAAGCTTTGGAAATATCTAAGAAAATTCATGGTGTGTGCATTTTTTGATCTATAGAACTAGCAATGTCATCTACAATTTCAAGTAGGGTAAGCTCAGTCTCCTGATTGAAATCCAAATTGCTTGTTATAGAGAAGATTTTCACTTGCCAAACACATATAAATTCCATTGTACATTATCCTTTAAAGTATTTTTGAAAAAACTGGAAGTAGAGATATTCGTGTGTAATTTGAGAATTGGCGTGTTTTGCCCACCTTAAAAATTGGTGTAACATTAGAAATCTTTAGTTTGCATGGGACTATGCCCTCTCTGAATGAAAAATTAAAAATACGATTCTTTCCTGTTTTTAATGAGGAAAAAACCTGCCTTTATTTCATCAAAACCAACTTCATGATTTGGATTGAATGTACCTGTATGAACTTCCACATAGCCAGCATATTGGGATTTTACATTTGGGATTTTTTTGGCTAAGTTTGACCTTACATTATAAAAAAAGCTGTTGAAATTATCAGCGATTTCATTTTCAGATTTGAATTCAATATTTGATTGGTTAATGATCTTATCAGGAAAAGACCTTTTTTTCACTTCCGTCCAACATCCAATTATGTCTTTTTAATTGTGTTCCATGTTTTTTTAGAGTCAAGGTTTGCATGTATTAATAGGCTTTTCTTTTGACAGAATCAAAAAGTTTCCTATAGCTTTATATTTTTTAGATTTTCATAAGTTTATTTCGTAAAAATTTCTCATATAGTCTTTGTTTTGTGTGCAATGATTTTTTAGTTCCGTTACTAATCCATGGATTCAAGATATCCTTCTCCTTAAGTTTTACCAATGATATCATATTATGCTAATCTAGATATCTGTCTTCGCTTTACGCCTTGAGGCCAATTAAAAACCGAAAGTAATTACGTCATCTTGCTTCCCCCATTTTTATTCAGGGCAAAACATTATGATTTTGTAGCAGAAAATTGGTGATGTTAGCTAGCCTATATTTGAGAAGTTTGCCACTAAGTTTGGGTAAATATATGGATGTATAGAAAATTTATTTGCTGCACTTACCATTTAAGCTAACCTCACATATTTGACTGTTAAGCTCATGTTTTTATAAAAAAAATAGTTCAGAGAAAATATTTTTTATTGATAGCTACCTAGCTTAGCTAGTTTACAGCCAGACAGGTTGATAGTAACTAGTAGGATAGGGTATACTTATTATTACAGTGATTCATGTTTGAGACTTACTCTGCTTATGCTCGTTCCTACAGGCATGGCAAAAGTAATGTAAGTTTATTGCAGCTTTACATTTCCCCTAAATAATAAAGAATTATGTAAAATATTCGTTTGGTTGTTTGGTTTCTAAGAAAAGCCAGCAGGCAGCTGATAGCGAAAATTGATTCTGTATGTAATTTTTATAAACTGTGTTGTTATTGAGAAGATGATGTGCATATTAATCAGTCTTGCCCTCATCAAAAATTAACCAGCGCAGAGTCAGAAACATTGAGACTTGAGGGATATGAAAAGTTAACTCTGAGAGCATAATTTTAGATCCCTCAAGTTTATGCATGAAACATACACTGCCATCAGCAAGATAGGAGAGGACACCAACAGTATTACTAACATACAATTTCAGATGACTTTGATTGCAATAAATCTTACTAGCTCCATTGAGGCGAAATATACATACATACATACATCAACGAAAAACCTATCAGCACCTATTTTCAAATTAAAATTTGCATAAAATGCTTCAAATAATTATCAAATATTTTCAGTAATAGGCCATTTCCTTTCTCTTTTGCATTAAAAAAGAAAGTGTGGCAATGCAAAGTATTTTTTTGCTTCTTCTGTTTATGCCCTTTTAAATGCATAATTATCCATTTCGCAAAAAATATACTAAGCTGTCAGAAGATACACAACTGAGTTGTAATTTTTTCATTTTTTATTCACAGGTTTATTCTTAAATTTTCAAGAAAAGCATTCAACATCAAAATCAAAATTTTTAATATATATATTAAAAGCATAGTGTAATGCTCCTTTTATGGAAGAAAGCGCTCCTTATTTGGAAAGGGAAGGTGAAATAGAAGATTTCATTAGTTAAAAACTCTTCAAAAAGAAAACCAATCAGAAAACGTCAAAAATTATTGGAGTGAAACCATTCTAATGTTCCTAACATTTCCCGTTTAAAATTTTTTCATATAGAAAAAGGGAATAAATACAATGGGGCAAATTTTCTATAACTTCAACTATACTTTGTATTTACTCATGAAACTTGGTACACATATATATACTCCAAATACTTCTAAAGATTTTTAGGCCAATTTTTACGGTTGGTGACCGTGGGAACAACCTATAACTTCATTGAAAGGTGAGTTTCCAAAATTTTTATATTTTTATCTTTATTTTGCCTTTAGTAATCATACTTGGTACACATATACCCCAAATGGTTCTGAATATCTTAAGGCCAATTGTGACGGTTGGTTGCCATAGCGATGGCCTATTATGCCATAAAAGGTCAATTTTTTAATTTTTTAAAACTTTACCTATAGGTATAGGTATAGGATCGCGTAGCGATCTTGGACTGCATTAGCAGGCCAATCCGAATGCAGTATGACTGCATTCAGCGTCATACTAAGCATTGAAAGAAGGGTATATTATTTTCACCAGTTAACATTGCAAGCATCTATGTTGTAAGTGCAGTAACTATTTTATTAAGAAACTTGATAACAAAACAAATGGATAGTTTCAACACAAAATCATCAATATTTCAAGAATCAATCACATGGCAGTGTTTTCTTAACATTGCTGACTTTGCATTTTATAGTGGGTTAAAAATTTAGTTTTAAACAATCTGATTGGTTAAATTTTACCCCAAAACTGAGCTGAGTCAGCAATTTCCTCTGAGTTGAAACCATCCATACTTTGCTTTTGTCGACCATAGTTATTAAAGTTATTCTATTGAGATTTTACAGCTTTGATTTATCGGTATAGGATCGCACAGCAATCTGGGACTGCATTAGCAGGCCAATACGACGCTGCGTGCAGCTAGTATATATTATATGTCATTTGTAAGAAGTCAACAAAGCTACCTCAGATAAAGTCAAGAAAACTACCACCCATCAAGTCAAGAAAGCTACCGCTCATCAAGTCAAGAAGGCTATCGCTCATCAAGTCAAGAAAGCTACCGCTCATCAAGTCAAGAAAGCTACCGCTCATCAGGTCAAGAAAGCTATCGCTCATCAAGTCAAGAAAGCTACCACTCATCAAGTCAAGGAAGCTACCACATATCACGTAAGGAAAGCTACCTCTGATCAAGTCAAGAGAGCTATTGCTCATCAAATCAAAAAAGCAAACCGTTCATCAAGTCAAGAAAGCAACCGACCATCAAGACAAGATGCCTATTGTTGTGTTGGATAGCTGGCTGTGTGAAAACATGGGTTACGTAGGTTCTTGTCTTTAAACCCATGTAACCTAGGCATGGAAATAAAGTTGACTCATGTAACTCAGGCTTTTTTTCAAACAAGTGAAAAAATAGCCATGTAAACCCCCCAAAATTGAACGTAACATACAGATATTTTGAAAGGAAAGCATAGGCATGCATTTTCGCACAACCCTCACAATTTACGTAAGCACGTATCAATGCCTTGATGATTGGAGAATTGCTCGAACAAGGGATTGGTTGAAAATCATTAAAGAAAAACAGCCAATGAGAATATAGTGTGTTTTGCTTTTGGTAACCAAACTTGGTACACATACTTGCTGAATGGTTCTAAAAAATTTTTAGATCAGTTTGGACAGTTGGTAGCCATAGAAACAGCCTATGACTACATTAGATGGTTAATTTTCCAAGAAATCTATTACGGCACCTTTCCTTCACCTTTAGTAACCAAATTTGGTAAACATAAACCCTGAATGGTTCTAAAGATTTTTAGTCCAAATTTGATGGTTAGTTGCTACCGTAACAACCTATGACATCATTAAAAGGTTGATTTTAGAATTTTTTTTATCACTTAACCTCTACTCTGCCTTTAGAGACCAAACTTGAGACACATAAAACTGAAATGGTATTGAACATTTTTAGTCCAATTTTGATTGTTGTTTGCTATGGCAACTGCCTATCCTTTACTTATTTTGTTTCCTTACCAATATGACAGACAGAGCATTATCAGGAAGCTGAGCTAGCAGACCGATACAACACTCCAGCATTATTTAAACCTTTTTTTAAATGGGAGATCTGTTATATAATTATTTATCATGTTGATTTTATGAATATATGATCTACGATTTTATAAGTGCATTGACGTTTATAAAAAAACTTGATAACAGAGCCAATAATCCAAAATATACGTTTGAGATTTTAAAACATTTATGTAGGTATTGGATTGCGCAGCAATCATGGACTGCGTCAGCAGGCCAATACGACACTTTAGCAATCTGTATATAATTGACGTTGTGTGCAAATGCTAGTGCTAAAGGGGGGGAAATTTACACAAGCTGATTTGTATAAAGAGCAAATTAAGGTTTTCTATTCCCTAAACATCATTGAAAAGAAAACAACCAATGAGAAAATGTCAAAAAGTTTTGTGTGAAACCACTCCAATCTTCCTGAATTGCTGTATGAATTTTCCCATGTAAAAGACAGAAAATACTTGAAATAGGAAAGACTTTCTATAACTTTACATGTACTTTCCATTTAGTGACCGAACTTGGTACACACATACCTCAAACGGTGCTCGATACTTTGGGCGCCAATTTCAACAGTTTGTTTCTATGGCAAAGGCTTATGACGTCATTAAAAAAGTCTTTTTTCAAAAAATTTTACTATCTAACATTTACTTTCCTTTTTGAGATCAAATATTTTATTTCTTTTTTGACCGTTGGTTACATTGGAAATGGCCTATGATGCAATTAAATGGCGAATTTTCAAAAAGGTTTAGCTGAATTTTTCGGGATGAATACTTCTGTATATAGAAAACAGGGAATAATTGGAATGGGAAAAACTTTCTATAAATTTACCTTTACTTTCCTTTTCGCAACAAACTTGGTACATGTATATTCTTAATGGCCCTTGATATTTTTGGCTCAATACTGACAGTTTGTTGCTACGGCAATGGCCTATGACAACATTAAAAGGTCAATTTTTGAAAATTTTTATAGTCCCTACTGTACTTTACCTTTTTAACCAAACTTTAACCATACCTCTGAATGGATCTGAAAATGTTTAGACCAACTTTGACGGTTGGTTGCTCTGGCAACGGCCTATAACCTCATTAAAAGGTTCATTTTTGAAAATTTTTACAAATTCGTCTGCATTTTACCTTTAGTAACCAAACTTTGTACACATATTCCTCGAATGGATGTAGAGATTTTTAGACCAATTTTGACAGTTGGTTGCTATGTCAACAACCTATGACATCGTTTGTAGAAAATTTTTATATTTTCACCTGTACTTTGCCTTTAGTAACCAAATTTGGTTCCTATATACCCTCAATGGTTCCATAGATTTTTATGCCAAATAAAATGTTTGGTTACTATTGCAACGGCTTATGAATCCATTAACAATGTCTTATATCAATAGCCATAGCTTATCATAGTAATGTAAATTGGTTATAGATTTTAAATATAATTGTAAACGGATGCCCCCTATTTGCAGATGAGGATCCTGATTCTTCCTCCTCTATCCAAGTGGTGATCCTCTCTACAAAGAACCATGTCGGAGGGATGAACAACTACCAATAGATTCAAGTCTAAGTTACACTCTATTAAATAAACTTGTAATATAATTTGGTACAACTTGGTAAATAGTCTTCGTATCGTTCTTCAGTATATAATAATCTCAATGTTCTTATAATTTCCAGTATCTTGATATTGACGTCTCGCTGATTTATTGCATATAATGTTGAGTGAATGATTATACTCCTTGAATAAAGACCAGCTTGATATCCAATTCGTATCGTCTATGTGTAATGTGATCTAGAATGAATATGTAACTTCACTGTTGGCTATTTATACTCTTCCTGGCTTATTGCATCAGCCACTTTGATTACTTCGTTCTGATTGGTTAGAATTTCATTGATTACAAGCTGATTGGCTGTAACCAGTAATCTGTATTTATTATTTATTCGAATATTAGTCATCTCTTAGTTCTAATTTTGGATGCGTCAATTATTGATTCGAATACCTGTCAGATGCTTCTGAATAATTAATTGCGATTGTCTTTAGCTTTAAATAATTGAATGATTCTCTGTTGGACACCCACGCATTATGAATTGTTAATGATATTTTGATACGAAAGTGATAAGTCATATCCATAGTCGTATGCGTTTCAATGTTATACCTGCACCTGTTACATAATTGATCAACTCATGCTTGTATGGTAATTTTCCTTTTTTGTTCAAAATTAAAACACATATATTCTAAACCTTCCCATATTTGCAATGCCAGACTGGGACTGCATCAGCAGGAGCAACTGATGGTACAGCATCTACCTAGGTATTTTGATATCCTCTTGCTAGGAATGCGTTAGCAGGCCAATATGACGCTGCAATGTCCAGTTTGAGATAATTTGATTGTTTTCTGCATTTGCAATGATCTTCAACCACTTTCACAGTCTTGAAGAAAACTTATTAAGTTGTAAGGGTTTTTTCTCAAAATAAAGTATTTCTTTCTATACCTCTTGAAAAATCTCTCATTTGTATTGAAAAGATTTTGTTTCCGAAATTATTGTCCACTTTCCCAAAAGAATATTATATGTTTTATATTTCTAACAAATACAGTCTAGCGTAGCCTAGCCGCTTTTCTTTTATAAAGAAGTCCAGTAAAAAGTAAAGTAGAGCCGCTGTGCAGGTCAACTCTCACGAAAGACTTCTGACAAAGCTTTAAAATCTAAAGAAAAACTTTTCATGCCATATTGAGTTCATAAGTAAAACTGACAAACTACTACTGTAGGTTTAAAATTCAATCAAATTGCTATTTTTGAATTATAACTTTTATAATGAAAAGATGAATATTTGGTTATGTCATCAGAGCTTCCCCCAGTACTCTAATTTGCTAGCAAATCTTTTTTTTAATATCATTTTATTTCTTTCATATATAATTTCTGATTTACATCAGCATACAAAACATTTTACTTCCCTATAAGTAATAGTATAAGCGACAGAATCAATCTCTTACAGCCTGAATTAATTATATTACCACAAATGTTTCTGCGTAGAGTCCTTTTTGTAATTTACGAATTTATACTTTGACAGGGTTTAAAATAAAGAGCAATAATTGGTTGGACAAAATACACATAACTATCCAACTCTACAGAGATTGACAGGACAAAATGTCAGATCAAAAAAAATGTCAGGAAAAATCAGCTTTTGAGTTGCACAATGTCAGATGTCCGACCACTATTTTAAGCCCTGTTTAATGCCTTTGTAAGAAGATCTAATTCATAAAAATTTGCCCAACATTGTATTGACAGACAATTTGTTAGCTGTGTTTTTTCAAAAAAATATGAAGAGTTGGGAAATATATCAAAGGTTTTGTCAGTTTCTATGAAATTTTTTCATCAAAAATCTGTTCTAACCAATATCTTACTGTGACTGTTTTTTTTTTTTTTTTTTTTCAGGTGTTAAAGAGTGTACATTAGAAGATGAAAATTGTCTTTGTACAAGTGTGGAGAATGCTGACGATAGCATTTGTAAATGTAAAGAGGACTTTTACGCTCATGAAAATGCTTGTTATGGTAATCCTTATTATTGTCTTAATTATATTGTTGTTTCAAATTTTAACACCAATGCTGAATTTGGTTCGGTTTAGTAAGCGAGTAAGACTTATCTGTTTTTATTTTCAAAAATATGAAATATATGAAATATAAAAATAGGATGTGATACAGTATGTTATAGATACAGTGTAATTATTTTAAAACTTTTATTAAGAATTAAAAAAAACCGTTATCCAGAATTTTCAACATTATTGATTAATAGAATGGGCAAAGGATATTAAAAGAAAAAGTCAAATTTTCATACATAGCTCTTCTGTTGATCTAAATTTCTTTATGGAAAACGAGCCTTAATGCTACAATCTTTTTGAACCATGATGAAGTACGTGGATGAGTTTAGTTTGCCTTAAAGTATGAACCTTGTAGAAAAAAAGGATCACTTTCTCAATTTTTGTTTCGTTGGAGCAGATTTTCTATTTAAAAAAGTAGGTCAGAATGTTAATCATTGCATTCATTTGTAATAGCTGTCTTTCAACAGTGTTAACATTGTCAAATCGAAGACTTATGTAAAGTAAGAGAGGTTAGCTAACTAAGGAAAGTTTTACTTGTTAGGAAACAAATCATAGGTTTTGTTGGTTCCTATAAGGTTTTTTCAACAAAAAGTTTGTTCAAACCAATATCTTACTATGACTATTCTATTTTTTCAGGTGTTAAAGAATGCACATTAGAAGATAAAAATTGTGTGTGTACAAACCAGAATGCTGACAATAGCATTTGCAAATGTAAAGAGAACTCTTACCTTCATGACAATACTTGTTATGGTAATCTTTATTTATTGAAAAAATTATTTTGCTGTTTTAAATTTCAACTCCTGTATAGAATTTTGTTTAGTAAGCCAGTAAGCATTATCTGTTTTTAGTGAATAAAATATGAAATATACATTAATCATAGAGACGAAAGGTAATATAAATGCACCATGTTTATCCAGATTGAACTTATTTGATCTAAAAATGTCTGACTACTTGAAATGATTGATCCATTGTTTCCCTCACACTTCCCTTAAGAGTGAATACAGTGAAACCTGTCTGTTGCATCCAGTCAAATAAGTCAAAATTCGTCTCACTGTTGAGCAACTTTCTGTGAAAATATTAATGAAAAAAAAACAGTTTGTGATCCTTGTGAGTTTTCATTTTAGTGATTGTAGTCGTCATAAGGCCCTCGAATAGAATTATTAAACTCATTGTTCTTTACACATGACATAGCAAGGAGAAAGTCCATGTCATATAGTCAGAAGGTGTGAAATTCATCAAGAGGGCTAGGTTGCAACAATACACTATACTTTATTATAGAGTAAAACTGTAGAAAAGTCTGTTGGGAATTGCAACCAATTTCAGAAAAGAAACATTGGAGCTGACGTCATATTTTTGTTTAGACACAATTTATGTGTTGTATCAACAGGCTTTCTTTCACCTCTAGTCAAAAGTTGTTTGCATCTCTAGCAATAATTTCAAAATTGTTGAAAGTTGATGGGTGACTTGTTGATGACAAGTGTGACTTGATAGCTGTTCTGAAATTCTGGGAAACTGGTTTACCAGTGAGAGCAGAAATTCTGAGGTGCTCACAGGCTCTTACCTTGAAGTGGCGAATGGTTTTGCTGATATAAATAACATTGCAGTTTCTACACTTGAATTGGTAAACAAGGCCGGATTGAAGAGACTTACAAACGCTGTCTTTAAATAGAAATATTGATGCAAGTGTCACTGATATTTTAAATATAACTTTCCATTTCACAAACGGTAACTGCTTTTTAAAATGTTTCTGGAGTCTGGAACAAGTTTGTAGCAAATTAATTCCAAGGAAAGGAAGTACAATATACAACTCCTTTTTAGCTGCTGTTGTTGGTGGTTCTTCTCTACACTTGGAAAATGTTTTGTTGCAACAACTTTTGATGCAATTATCAATCAAGTTAGTAGGATGACTATTTTTAGGTAATTCTTATGTCATATTTTGAACTTCAAGATGAAACTTGGAAAAATCGGATACAATGGTAAAACAACGGAAGATTAACGTGTGAATCAAGCCAATTTTGTATCCATCATGCACAAAGCTTTTAAAGTTGGTATAAACACCACTGAACGTTTGTTTTCTGTGTAAAATTGTAGAGAAACAAACCACAGTACATTCAGCTAAAGCAGCAAGAAAAGCTTCTCCATCTCATCCTTAGATGAGATTAAACGTGATGTTAGGGTCATCAAGTCTTGACACTTGCATCAATCTTCCAATTTAAAGACATCATTTATAAGTCTCTTCAATCCGGCCTTGTTTACCAATTCAAGTGTAGTAACTGCAATGTATCTTATATCGGCAAAACCATTCGCCACTTCAAGGCCAGAGCCTGTGAGCACCTCAGAATTTCTGCTCTCGCTGGTAAACCAGTTGCCCAGAATTTCAAAGCAGCTGTCAAGTCACACATGTTATCAATAAGTCACCCATCAACTTTCGACGATTTTGAAATTATTGCTAGATGCAAATAACTTCCGACTAGAGGTGAAGGAAATCCTGTTGATACAACTACATAAACCGTGTCCAGACATAAATATGATGCCAGCTTTTAATTGACTTGATTTTATGTCTTTGGCTACCTTTAAGTAAAGTAAGAAATATTTATAAGTTACTAAGAGTTAGGAAATAAATCATAGGTTTTGTCAGCTCTTATGAAATTTTTTTAACAAAAATCTATTAAAGCCAATATCTTACTGTGACAGTTTTATTTTTTCAGGTTTTAAAGAATGTACATCAGAAGATGAAAATTGTTTTTGTACCAATGGGAATGCTGTCGATAGCATTTGCAAATGTAAAGAGGACTTTTACGCTCGTGACAATGCTTGCTATGGTAATTTTTATTTATTGCATTAATTATTTTCTTGTTTGAAATTTTAACACCAATACAGAATCAGTTTTTAAATTATTTAATAAGAATTTTTGAAATCAAGCCGGGAAACAATGACTCATTGTCATTGAGGTATAATATATGATCCTAGCATGGTAGTTTACTATACTCTCACAGGTTTTGATGATAAATTACCCTTTTATTAAATGACAAACGTTTTTCACAGACAAGAGGGGCGGTGGGGTTTCGACTTTATCGAAAAAGGGGGAATCCTTCCGAAGGAGGGGATTGATTTGAAAGGGGGGACAGAACCCCTTTTCCACAATAAAATCGTTGTTTTTCAACTGATTTTTGAAGTCTTATATGAAGAGCTTTATGAAATAGTGAAGAGTCTGCCATGATTATCCAAGAATTATTTGTTTCATTTTATTTCCTTGGGTACCATATTTTAGAACCCTACCTCGTGAGGAGTCGTGGACATGCTCTTACTTTTTTTTAGACACTGCTTAGAATATACTTACTAAGAATATTCTACTTAAAGGGACAGTGCCGTCGATTTTTTTATTATCTCAATATGACCAATATACTTTGAAAATTCCAACCCTAAATTTTTAGGTCTCAGAGTTGTTTACTTATTGAGATATGGAGGGTTTTGTTTTGGACAGATATCCGATATGTAGCGTTTTGATAAAATGTGAACAAAACTTTTTTTCTTAAAAAAATTCAATCTCTGTATAAACTTTTTGATATGAACTTTCTGAATGATTAAGACAAAAATAACATTATTCGTTGCAATTTTTAACTCATTTTAGGCACAATATCACTTCATAATAAAAAATGTAAACACGGTATGTCGGCGAGGTGAGGCTCACCTTTTGAAACTAAACATGCTAATATCTTGGCAAGCAAAAAGAGTTAGCTGCTGAAATTTTCTAGATTGTCATTTTATGGTAAATCCTTTTGTATAAGAAAAGAAAAACAATCGGTTGCACTGTCCCCTTCATTTACCAAAAGTTGTCGCTTTTCACAGATTTTAGACTAATTTTGTAAAAAGAACATGCTTTCAAGGTATCAAGGATTTTAGCATTCTTAGTATCTTTTGATCATTAGTATTGATTAGTATTCTCCTCAGATTATGACCTGAGATTAAGTCTTGGAGGTAGATGTTTTCTGTCCTTAAGTTTTTAAAGATTATCGTTGGCTGTCAGGTTTTTTTTTAGTTATTTTTGATCCCAATTTAGGAATCTTTTATCCAGCTACACCCAAGATGAACATCCTGATCAAAAAAATATGCACCTCTTGATCATGTAATTTATATTATCTGTGGAATATTAGATTCAAGTTCAATGTGTCTCTTTTGAAGAAACTTTTATATCACTTGGGTGGGGGAGGGGGCTCTTTATATTATATCTCCTTGCTGCCTCTGTTGTGAGGATATGATCAGTGGTGAGTGATTTAAATCTAGCTAGCAGCCAGAGGAATGAGAAGTTGATGAATGTGGGCTCGGCTTATCATCAATTTTGTCAGACCATGTATCTGAACTGTTTCTGAAACCCTAAATAAGAGAACAATATAATTCTGATGATTGAGCCGAATTATTATTTACTTCCATATTGATATTGCTGATCTCGTGCAATGGCCATTCACTTTATATTAGGAAATTGTATGCAAGTGTGTTCAGAGACAGTTACTCCTTTTTCAATAAAGTATACTGGAGTATAAATTCCAATAGATTCTTGCTTAGATTAAAGATGATAACAGATTAAACTGAGTGTGTTATTCTGAAAGAACTTAACTGCTTTTTGGTAGTGTTCGCCCAGACAGGTTCTCAGAAGCATTTTAGATTTTTATAACTGATGATTCATTATTTTGATAGAATAAGTGGTGTTAGCTTCAGCCTACATAATGATTTGGCTAAAAGGTTGATCATACATATTGTAAATAAACAGACTTTTTAGCTAGCAAAACCTATTCTTGTGTAAATCTAACTAGCATGCCTGAGTTTGGCAAAATTTTATTGACAACGTGTTCTGTCAACACTGAAGATTCACTCAAAGAGTGTTGTTTTAAGTGCCCCTTTTTAATATAGGATTGTGTTCCACCTGAAATCTCGTGTACAGTGAAACTTGTAGAGGACGACCACTCTAGGGACTATAAAAAAGTGGTCTTCTTAGACAGTCGGTCTTCTTATGCAGTTTGTAAACAATAGGAAATTCCATTTTGGGACCAAGAACTAGTGGCCACTATATTTAAAATAGATTTTGTCACGTAAGCAAATTTTTAAGCCTCTACTTGTTTATTTTTGTTAGGTTTTGTGTTACTATGAATGGCATGAGAAAACTTGAGTTCAAAATTAGGCTGTGGAGTAGGTAAAAAGTATATGTGTCGTTCGATAGGAAAAAGGGGATGTTTTAGTTTAGCGTTTGAACACAGTTTCACACGCAAACAAACGGCGTTTGAAACGCTTCGAACGCTTTAATACAAATGGCAATGAAATTTATTA
>JANSTP010066676.1:0-24437 GCA_025330745.1 Cladonema radiatum
TACCTCAGTAGACATATTAGTAGGAAAACTTGAATAATTTTAATGCTTGGCACAATTTTGCCAAATATCCCTGAAATCTGGTTCTTGGTGGAATATTTTGTGAATGTCAGTACTATTTTCAGAAATTTAAAGCCATTTTTTCTAAGAATGAGAGATAAATTTGATTTTTTTTGACTTGAGATGAATTTTTAATTGAGTTGGTTTCACTTTGTAATTTGACAAAAAGCAGGTCTGTCATTTTTTGTTGCATCTATCTTTTATTTTAAAGTTCTCTCTGTGAGCCTGTAATGGGCTTATTGTCTGGTCAGTTTTATTTGGTGGCGTTTATATTGACTGATTATTCATGGTTTTTGTTGTATTCACATTTTTCTGTATATGTATCGTATAGTTTGATACATATATGTTTTGCCTTAGGTAGATTAAATCTCCATCGCTCTGCTTTTTTAATTTTCTCTCCAATGAAATTGCTGTAAAATGGTTTAAATGAAGGAGAGTGTTTGCTTTGATTTCCTTATCAAAACACCAAGTTTCACTCAAGCAAACAATGTCAAAAATATCATTTGTTTTGGTTGAAAGAAGTTTTAGAGATGAATTATTTTTTCTTAAGCTTCTAATATTACAATGTAGAAATTTTATATCTGTCTTTTTTAATTTTTCTCATTGAATAATTGAGAATTGGGATCTAATGTATCATTTAAAAATGTATCCAATGTTGAAGTTGGATCGAAAACAGTAGTTTCATAGTTCAAATTATGAGTCTTGGTGAGAAATAAAGAAACACATCTCAGAATTAGATAGAAAAATAAGCATATCTCAGAAATAGAGAAACATTTCTTAGCTCTACAAACCTTTTAGAATCTATTTATAAATAAATTTGAAAGTGATATTCCTATTATCCTTCTGTATCTCTTTTTATCAAGTAAATAAGTAATTAAAATATAATTTGAAATCCTTTTTGACTAATTTATTTGAGTTTTTTGATCAAGAGTAAAGATTATTCTAAAATCAAAAATTACCTCGTTATTAGGGTCACTCTCTCTGTCACTGACACTGTCCTGAAATTATAAAAAGAAAAACTCATTTTTAGATGACTTGTAACTCATTGTGAGTAAAACATTTTATTATAGAAACAAAAATTACCTCTATATCAAATTGCTTTTGTCAGTAGTAAAAAATTTGAATTTATCAATGCTGTACTATCTTTCTTTTCAGATTTCCAACAAAGTTGCAGTTTCTGTGATTTACTTTGATGAAAGATAAAATTGTTATTTTACATAATTTGAATACCCACATATGTATTATATTCAATGAAAATGAACATATATAAAATCTCATTTACGAACCCTCGTGTAAGCATGCCAATGTTTTTTGATTATTCATCAGGAGAGATGTGATTTCTTTTTCTCATGCGATAGTTGAAATATGAGTAACACAAATTACGTCATAAAATAGAAAATTCCAAATAATGCATGTTCTAGAAAAGAATTTCATTTTCCGAAAACAATAGTTGAATCCATAAAATAAATGAAATGATTTTATCGAAAAAAAATTTTTTTTGGAAAAATTTGTGAAAATGGGTGTTTTCTATCTTTAATATACTTTTATACTTTTGTATACATAGACGCAAAAAGGTTCAAATATTTGTTGATGAGGCAACAATAGCCTATGACGTCATCAAGGGAAATAAGGTTTTGAATATTTTGAACTAAATATTAACTTTTCATTGATATGGCAATATCTTATCAAATCATCATCATCACTATACCCTTAGGTGCATTTTGTACCTAAACAGAAAAAAAGGCAACATCCTAGGAGGCAAATTTGCTAGCTAGTCAATATATTAATACACTACTGTTAATGTGTTTCTTATTAAACCGCAGTCATTTTCTCTCCACTATTTGGACAAGATTTTTTCTTCCTTAAAATGAGTAGTTTGGGCTAATAGAGCCAGGAAAGCAGAGTAATATCACAGAGTTTGCATCTAAATACTTGGAGAGCAAATTTAATAGTATTGCAGAAAGTTTCATGGGCATTGCCTTGTTTTGTGGGAAACATTGAAGTTATCAAAAAAAGATCAGGCTATTGAATTTCATTTGATCAAAATAACCAAAGAAATTATTTATTTAAAAATGTACAAATGAGGTTTTCATAGCTGGTATTTTATTATTATACCAAGAATTTATTGACACAAGCCTCAAAATGTTTTTAGCTTTTTATCTGATAAGGTGCCCCACTATCAGCAAGACAATACTATGTTCAACTTTGACAGCACAAACTATGAAAATACCTATACCTCGTCATTGTCCACAAATTCTTTGTAAACAATTTTTTTTTGTCTTTTTGCCAGTTCTTCAATTGACGACTCTAAATAAATACGAGAGGCAAGAGGCCTAAAATTCCCGTAGAAAGTCTTATTATAACACATTTAAAGCATGAAAAACATGTAAAACTGAAGGAGTATTTTGTTTTTTGTGTAGATTTCTTAAGGCCTTATTGTAATATTTGAACACTGAAATACCATATTAGAGCATCCCAGGGCCCAAAAATGTTTCGCTGTACAACCATGGTGGGCGGCAATTTTAGGCACTCCACTAAAAGTAATGTTGCTCCCCTGGAGATTTTTTCTGGATACACCCTTGGACATTACAAACTATGAAAGTATCTTTACCTTTTCGGTTGCGTCCATCTTTTGTTGTTTTTTGGTGGCTCTAAATTGACGATTCAATTTACCTTTACCTCCTCACTGACAGCAATTTTCATTCTTTTGGCGGGTGGTTCAATTGACGATTTACCTCTTCATTCACAGCCATTTCTTTTTTTCGTTTTGCGGGAGGGGGCTCTATTGACTCCACTAAAAGTAAATTTTGCTCCCCTGGAGATGTATTCTGGATACACCTCTGGACAGCACAAACTATGAAAGTAACTTTACCTCCTCACTGGCAGCAATTTTCAATCTTTTGCTGGGTGGTGGTTCAATTGACGATTTACCTCTTCATTCACAGCCATTTTTTTTCTTTGTTTTGCGGGCGGGGGCTCAATTGACTCCACTAAAAGTAAATTTTGCTCCCCTGGAGATGTTTTCTGGATACACCCTTGGACAGCACAAACTATGAAAGTACCTTTACCTCCTCAATGGCAGCAATTTTCAATCTTTTGCTGGGTGGTGCTTCGATTGACGATTTACCTCTTCATTCACAGTCATTTCTTTTCTTCGTTTTGCGGGCGAGGGCTCAATTGACTCCACTAAAAGTAAATTTTGCTCCCCTGGAGATGTTTTCTGGATACACCCTTGGACAGCACAAACTATGAAAGTACCTTTACCTTTTTGGTCGCATCCATTTTTCTTTCTTTTGCTGGTGGTTCTAATGATGACTCTAAACAAATACAAGAGACAAGGGGAGTAAAACACGAGGAGTATTCAATCACAAAACTTAGTCAGTTTACTGTTTATAAACTTTTGAATCCCTGTGAATTGAATCAATGAAAGAATATGAATAAGAAATAGTAATAAATTTAAACAAATCAATACATCTCATGAATAATAATAGCCGTAAATAAGCGTTTTAAAATAGCTATCATTTTCCTTTGTTTTTCCTAAAATCTTAAGTAAGTAAGTAAGTAAGTAAGTAACTAAGTAAGTAAGTATATTTCGACGCCATACATCATAATTTACAATTAAAAACCAGAAATAAAGAAATAAATTAATAAACAACTAATAGAACAAAAATAAGATAAACTACTTAAAATAGAAATTTCATAAAAGTATGGTATCAAGGGATAACACAAAACAAAGCTGAAGCCTGATTTCCATTGTTGTCCCTTTAAAAGAATAATAAATAAATAAATAATAATAATAATAATTTTTGAGAGCATGCTTAAATGTATTAATATTTCAAAGTTCTTTGATTTCCTTAAGTAATTTGTTAAAGTTGAGGAGCCAAAAATCAAAAACTTTGCTTTCCAAAGTCTGTTTTTGTTGAAGGTTGCCTTAGTTTTAAAAAAGAATTCCTTGCAAGGGCACCTCAGTGTGTTTTTTCTCAAATAAGATTGGCTCATTTATGATCAAAGATGTTCAACCATTTCTTTGAGCATGACATCACGGTACAGAAAAAATATTTTCTCATCTCAGAAAAAAATACTTTGCATGGGTTTTTTCAAACTGTAGTATGAATTTTGAATATATATATATATATTTCTTCTAAAAGCAATTATGAAATAGTCATCTTTTTTCTTGTCGGACTTCTTTTGACTTAAAGACAGATACATTTTTTATTGCAGCCTCTTCCCATGTTCACTCTTCCTAGCAAAAGGGTTGGAACCGCGGAACTGTGGCTATATAAATTAGCTGATACAGTAAGCTCTGGTTGAAACTATTTGTCAGAGGAAAAAAATTTACTTGGTTTGCTTTGCTTTGTGTTTGCTTTGTCAGAAGCTTTCCAATTCCTTAATTGATTTAAGGAATCGGTCTTTAAGAAAGTTGGTCTGATATGCATCATCCTTTTTGATGCCTCTCAAATGATTATGTTACATATAAGTTTCAGCATGATCACCTGCCTCTCCAGAAAATGAAAACGTTTTCTTTATGAAAACTAAATATTCTTACGTGTTAATTAAAGAACATGTTAACTGTTTAATAAGATAAATAGATGAATGAATTTGAAACCAGGTCAAACTTATTTTTTTGGATTGTTGGAAAAGAGTCTCCATTTGGTTTATCAATGGTTTGTAATATATTCTGGGATATCAACATCTGAAGTTCCTGTTCCAACTGTTCTTGAGATATACCTCAAGGGAGGAAATTTTGGCGGGAAGAAATTTTGGCAGATTTGGCTGATCGAGCAAAAATCCGCCAAAATTAAATCCCACTAAAATTTATTTTTTTAGACATCTGCCAAAATTAATTCCCGCCAAAATTTATATTTTATAAATCCGCCAAAATTAATCCCCGCGAAAACTTATTTTTTTGGCACTCACCAATACCAATCTTTTTGATATTATATATTTTTTTGGTAATTATAATGCTTATAATAAAGAAAGCAACTCATTCAAATACTTTGGGTTTTCATTTTTAAAGCAATTTCATCTTATGAAAATATAGTCACTTGGGCCATCCGCCAAAATTAATTCCCGCCAAATATGAATTGTTTTGCGATTCCCCAAAATAAATTCCGCCAACTTGCACAAAATTTCTTCCCGCCAAAATTTGTTCCCTTAAGGTAATTTGATTGTTGATTAATTTAGTTAGGAAAATACACACAGAGTACACCAAAATTTCCCCTTGCTCCACTGAAATCATACTCTGTAAAAGATTTGCTCTAAAAAGAACTCTGATTACTATGCAATTTATCAAATATACTTAAAAACAAACTTATTGAAAACAAACTTATTAAAAACAAACTTATTAAAAACAAAGTTAATAAAACAAATAAAGTAAAACTATTAGCAATAATGTGAATAATAATTAAAAATGCAAAGAAGGTAAAATTTGATTAATGTTTTCAGCCTTATATTTCTATTAAATTGATACTAACCTGAAACCCAAAATTAATTTGAACTTGCTGCTCGAGGAATTTGCCTTCCAGGAACTTTATGGGTATTTCATGACTGTTTGCTGCTAAAGCAGGCAAAGCAAGCAAACGTTTCAAAATTGTGTTCTGAAATGAGTTTTGATGTCTTTAACGTGAGGTTTGAAGGTGGTTTTAGTTTCTCCAGAACAATTTTACTTCCTCTGTTATTTTGGTATCTCATAAGTTTTAGTGCCTGATATCATATGAAATTAGACATAGTGGGAGCTTTTATATACTCTGCTGACTGGTGATGCATTGGGTAGAAGTAGATAGTGGTTGATGGTGGATAGAAAAATAAACTGAATGTTCACATCAGGGTCAAAAGAGAATATCTTATGACTTACCACAGGAAGGCATGGAAATACTGACAGAATTTTTTTACAGTTCTGAAAGAAAGTTGTTTTCTTCCAATTTTAATAAAGGTTTAAATGAAATTTCCTATCAATATTTATAGTAGTATCACATTGATAGATTTCTACCTACTTAAGTATCTAAAAAGAATAAGAAAGAAGATTGATATATGACATAATGCCAGGAAACTGAAAATAATAACTATAACTAATTTTTTGTTTTCTATTTTGCTCGTTAAGTGGAACCTCCATGGGACCGAGAAAAACTGTTCCACTTATCCAATGTTCCACTTATCCGATGTGCTCGATAACTGGAACCCTAATGAAATAGTGAAAAAAGTTCCACTTATCAAATCTTTTCTTACGTTTTTTCAGTTTTCTTCTGAATTCTTTTGCTTAGAGGACTGCGTTGCTCTCATGTACAAAATTATGCAACTTTTTTATGGTTTTTGTTTTCGTTCATTGTTACAAATAAAATATCTTGAGAGAATACTCGAACAAAATGCCTTTTTTTCAAGGAATTTCGGGAAATGTTCCACTTATGCGAAAAAATATAGTTCACTGGACCAAAAATATGTTTCCAGTTATTGAAAGTTCCACTTATCGAGGGTTCCACTTGTCCAACTAAAATAAGAGAGGTTTGTTAAAGCAAAACCAAGGGACCGGAGAAATTGGTTCCACTTAGTGAAAGTTCCACTTATCTGGGATTCCACTTATCGAGTGTATACTGTAGTTAGAATAGCATAATGTGGTCAGTAGACATTGGTGCAAAGTTATGACGTTGTTTATTCAATGACAGTATTGATAGATTTGAAATGAATGAAAAATTCTACATTTCTCTTTTCCATAAGAACATAACATTGAAGCTGAAAAAATACAAAAAAAGGTAGTTTTTAAATAAATGCCGGTCAATGCCGGTCATTGCTGTATTGTTTAGCTGAAAGAAACAAACACTACATATTAAACTTGATCTAGAAAAAACTATTCTGACTTTAGTCACTTCTTCCGTCTTAGTCACTTCTTCTGTCTTTGCCTTTCCATCCTCAGTAATCTCTCTATCTCACCTTGGTATAGCCTTTTCTCACCATTTAGGGCTGCTTGAAAAATGGCTGATAAGGTATTTCTTTTTGATCCTTTATTTTGAATAATGACGACATAAGTAAATATTCATAGGAGCAAATTAGTATATTCTCATTGCAGAAAGACATCAAATCTTTTTATGGCAATTGAAATCAGCAATTAGTCTCAATAATTAAAATCTTAATAACAAAGATAATGTTCTAAATCAGTTTTTAATACACTTTAAAGATTTTCAAATTTTGACAAATCGTTTTTTAAAATACAAAGTGCATTCAGTTGTGGTATTTAACAACAGAGTTAAGAATAACAGAGTTATTTAGTCGCAGAGCAAAGATTCTCACAAAATTTCATTCAACAGATTCAATGTCCATGTCCATTGGCTATCATTCATTGTTAATGCTCATGGTTATACTGTGCAACTTAACTTTAGGATACAAAAATGTAACCCTGACTGAAAAGGGGGTTAATCAGGCCTAATTTGAGATAGACCCTCGATGTTTTTTGTAATTGTACCATTAAACCAATTCAAAGTGGCTAAAACACTTTGGGTTAGCCCACGACACTAGTTTCTTTCAAAAAATACCCTTTCTACAATAAGAGATACAAACCAAAAAAACAAGTAAAGATATAGAATAATTCAAACGTTCACATTACATTGAGATTGTAATATCCCTAATGCTAAGTTAAAAGTCTCAGACGACAAGCAAATGATGTGCGGAGCCAATGCACGTTTGGTTGATACTCTTGTGTATTATTTTGAGCAGGGTGAAGCCAAGAGAGAATTTTGTTTGCACGTATAATTAAATAAATAAATAAAAAATAACAACAAATAAAAATTTACCATTACAATTACAATTGTTTTAACTTTTGCCACAAAATTTTGATTACCTAAAAACAGAGAAATTGCAATAAGTATCTTCCATGTAATGTATTTGGAATTACTCATGCCTCACATAGAAGTCTCAGATGACAAGCAAATGATGTGCGGAGCCAACACATGTTTGCTTGATACTCAGGCATATTATCTTGAACAGGGTGAAGCCAAGATAAAGTTTTTGTCTGCAGATGTTTTTAAATAAATAAATAAATAAATAAATAATAATAACAAGAAAAATAAAGGAATAAATAAAAATTAACAAATATTCTATAAATAATTAGCTACTTTTTCAATCTTCGCCATAGACCCTTTACAACCTAAAAACATCTGGATGATTAATATCTTAGTAACAAAGATAATCGTGGATTCTATGCTACTGATTCTATACTGATTAAGTGTTGTGGTACTTTGTATTTTTTATGGCCGTAGTGAATGAAGCTTGCTGCAAAGGTATGCTTAATTAAGTTTCTTTTTATGCATTTTTTACTATTATCTAAATATTTTATTAAAGGGGCCAAAAATGTGTTGACAAATAAGGTAATTTTTGGGAAAGTGTGTGTTCAGGGATATGGGAATGGGTGGATGTCAATTGCCCCTCTAGTTTCTGTCTTCGAAAAGGCCCTGTAAAGTTCGATTTCTATTTTGAGTATGACAGTTTTGTGGAATGAATGCTCACTTAATCACTGGTTGCAAAGCATGCCTTTCCTCAGAGGCTTTCCAATTCATTAATTGATGCAACCTGCTCATCAGGGCATTGAACTTCAATAAAGTTTGTCAGATGAGCAACTCCTTTGTGTTTTTCACCTCTTAAAGTTTGGTAATATGAAATCGTTTCTGCATTAGCATGCTGCTCATCAAATTGCTTTTTGATTATTCTGCAAGGTGAAGTTCCTTAGTTGCAGTTCTTATTAATAATGACAGGCCACAATCAATTTTTGGTACTTTATGAGCTTTTCTGCATGATTGCGTTCCTCATTAGATTGCTTGCTGTTATTCTGCAGGGTGAAGTTGTTTGCTTGCATTCCTTAATAATGACTAACCACCTCTCACAATTTGGTACTTTAGTAGCTTTTCTGCGTGATCACATTCCTCATCAGATTGCTTACTGTTGTTCTACAGAGTGGAATTAAATAACTTTACCCCACAGAATATCTCCATCCAACTTAATAGTACACAATTAATTTACTGCCTAGGATTTAGAAGAGACAGGGCTCTAATTCAGCTGCAAATCATCAAATGCAGTGTGTTTTCTAAAATCTCAATAGCACTAAACTCACATCTTCATAAATGAAAATGTGTTTGTTTGCTAAAAGCAAGTAAGCTTTTAAACACATCTTTAGAAATGAAGCTTGTTGTAAAGATTCTGCTGATATTGTCAGCATTGTTTTCATCAAAATGATACTATCCTGGTTTTAGACTGTTTAAATCCTTCTTTAAAATTGCTTGCATTTTCTCCAGCTCCTCTAGGAACTAATTGTTTAGGAAGCTGAAAATATGGGGGTCATTGTGTTTTTCTTGCCATTTTCTGAGGCCAAATAAACTGTTTTCCATAACAATTCAGAGAATAAAAAATGAAGAAAAAAAAGGATAAAAATAATGAACAACATTTACCTTGACAATTGCCAAATATTGGAAGAGGGCCTAGGCCATTCCTCAATTTGAACGTTGTTGTCTGATAAAAATTGACTGTAGTCATACCTGCTAGGACAAAGAATTCCTTGTCACCTGATATGTAGGTGAACTCTATATATTCTTTCGAACTCTGTCCACACAAGTTCATTGCCTTTCTCAATAATTCCACCTAAAAAAAATATAGTTCTTTGCTTGAACTGTAAAAGATTAGATTTAATCGTGCAAAGCATTCTTTCATTTTCATTCATTGGGCAACCAAATACCTTTTAGTTATCTTAACCGCATTCATCTCCCGGAGGTGCAGGGATGAGGTAGAGCAAAATATGCTTCCTGGTTGATTTTATTTCAGTGCATCTGAAATATAATTAACTTTTGTCAAATACTTGGTAATGGTAATACTTAGCAACAGTGTTTTTTAGCCTTGGTAACTCAAGTTTGGCTACAAATTTTAGTTTTTCTTGCTGTTATATACAACCAAACTATTATAAATGACATCTCTGATCACGAAATTTACCTTATTGAAGATATTAGCAGAAAAATTTGAAGAAATTTTATTGCTGAGCTGAATTTAGCCAGTTTAGCTTTATGGTCATCTGCAGGTAGCATTGTGTCATAAATGTGTGAACTTTCATTTATGTTACTCTAGGGTGAGCGAAACTTTGAAAATCTTAACAGTTTTTGGGTCAAATTCTGCAAATTTTAGCATTGTTCAATATATTTTTCTCTGATTCATATATTCTCCAATCAATATTTGCTGCATATGAATTTAGCCTTTTGAGAACTTTGAGCTAAAAACATTTGTCTCTTTTTATTTTATCTTACTTTTTATAATAAAATTCCTTTTTACCTAACTAATGATTTCAATGTTTCAAGTTGCTGCCTCAATCTAAGAGTTGTTTCTTTCTTGTTTTTAATTTCAATATGACTGTAATTTATCCAAAGATCAAAAATGAACTTCTTTAGAGTTTCTTGACTGAGTTTGGTTTCTCAGTAAGTTTGCTTCATCAAAACATTTGAGGAACAGGCTACTGCCTGTTATTTCTAGCTCCTGTTATTTCTTTGCAACTTCTGAAGCATTCAACGATGTTATAGATTTTGAAATTTTTTCACGCGAGATTTAATGAATTGATGATGTCATCACTTAGAAATGACATCACAAAATAATTTTTGATCTAGTTTTGCCCCTAGTTGGTTAAATATTTGCTACTTTAATTGAACACCTAAGCTTCAATGAGCTGAATGTAGTAGCTCCATCACTGGAACCAAAAAAAACCTCTTGATGATTGTTTTGCAAACTGACATTTGCCTAATCTGTACTTCATAGAGACAAGCAAATGCCTTTTTTGTGTGATCGCTCCGCAATTCTGGAGAGCTCATTCCACTCAAAGCCTGAAATAAATAAAGCAAACGTATGATGCTCAACAGGCGAACATTGCTGCTGAACCTGAGCGTTAGTATGTACTGTTATGTTAATGCATACAAAATGTTGGATCTATGAAACTTGATGTAAGTGAAGGAAAGTTTGTCTATTCATTCAGAAGTTTGACAAAGGCAGCACGCATAATAATGTTGCATTTTCTGTATCTATTTAGATTCTAGCCCATGCAGTGAGTTGAATTCCATTGAATTTATTTGCATTTAAGTTCTGTTTAAGCTCTTTGTTTTCAAAGTACAGAATTCGAACATGCTGCTTATTCGTTATACCTCTAATACTGATATGCAGGTGACAAGGGTTCTTTTTCTATCATAAGAATTTTTAAATGAAATAATTTTGTTGTACTGTTTAAGGAAAGAATTTGACCTTCACATATGCCAAATATTGAGACAGGGCCTGGGCCCTGCCTCAATTTAAATATTGCATTTTCAAAAAGTTCCGAAGAACAGCTGTCTTTAGAAATGAAGACAGGCTTTTATGCAGACAAAAATTGCTTAGGCTGTTTTTTTTTTTTTAACAGGATCGAGTTTTTTATTGGCACAGTGACCTCTCTTCCATTAGCGCCCATGGTGGTGCTAGTGGAGAGAAAATTTTTATTTTTACCCCCTCTAAATGCTCTCAAAACGGTTTTTTTTTTTAAGTCCATGCCTTTTTATGGGTTATAAGATTCTCTGGGTTATAACAGTGACGAAAAATTGGTACAGAAGATGAAAGGAAAAATTCAGTTTTCCTCTAGTATAGAAAGGAGCTGAATTTTGTAGGGTGTGTTTATTGGTTGCTAAATAAATTTAGGACTTTGACCTAACAGACCTATGATCACAGATCGATATCGAATGAAACCTAAAAATGAGCTGCCTTTAAACAAGTTTTATCCCAATCTTGTTCTCAAGAGAAGAAACGCTAGGAACAAGGATGATTTTATCCATAACCCAAAAATAATGAAAGGCATTGAATATAGTATAATTATTAAACTCCTTTAATGAAACTATTTTACCAAAAAATGTATGACTTATTGGTAGATTTCTTTTTTTTCAGGATTCAGCTTCAAAACTCAATCTAGGATTGAGTTTCAGGGTCCGTTTACCAGACCAAGAAATTGTCTGTATAAAAGCCTGGAAGAATATTTTATCACCTGTTATACACAATATGAAGAATACATGCTCATTTTAAGAAATTTCTCGCTACGCGGAAATTTTATAATTAAAAATAATGAAAGAATTTTACCTTTGCATATTTCATGAATGGTCCCATAAATTGAGACAGGGCCAACGCCCTGCCTCAATTTAAATTTTGTACGTTGAAAGAACGGTACTTCATTATTTTCGCCAATAAAAAATTCGTGGTCACCTGATATGCAAGTGACCAGGGTTTTTGGAGGGCCCTCTGTGGATCGGCAAATTCCTTCAATTATAAGGGATTGCCCGCACTCCTTTTCCCACGTCACGTCTTCGTCTTTGTCAATTACTCTGCCTAGAAAAAAATTAAAGATGAGAGTTAATCCTATTTGACCAATAGGAGGAGCTTTTAACCTGCAATAAAAACATTTTTTATAGCTCGCTTCCGTTATCTTAACCTTCAGAGGGGAGGGGATGAAGTGCAGCAAATTGTGCTTCCTGGTAGATTTCGTTTCATTGAATCTGAACTATGATTAACTTTTGCCAAATAGTTTGTGATTTTTGTAAGAATTACCAACACACACTTGAAAAAAATCATAACCAAATACAACTCCTTTTGTTGGCTTAGCAACAGTGTGTTTTAGCCTTGGTAACTCATATTTTGCTATAACTTTCAATTTTTCTTGCTGTTTTATACAAGTAAGCTATTATGAATGAAATCTTTTATCGTGAAATTTATCTCATTGGACACGTTTGTTGGAAAACTTGACCATAATTTAATGCTTGGCACAATTTTGCCAAATATCCCTGAAATCTGGTTATTAGTGGAATATTTATTGAATGCTAGTACTATTTTCAGAAATCTAAAGCCATTTCTTTTAAGAATCAGAGATAAATTTGAGTTTTTTTGACCAGAGATGAATATTTAATTGAGTTGGTTTCACTTTGTAATTTGCCAATAAGTAGGTCTGTCATTTTTCGTTCCATCTGTCTGTTATTTTAAAGTCTTCTCTGTGAGCCTTTAATGGGTTTATTGTCTGGTCAGTTTTATTTGGTGGCATTTTTATTGGTTGATTATTCATGGTTTCTGTTGTATTCACATTTTTCGGTATATGTATCATATAGTTTGATACATATATGTTTTGCCTTAGGTAGATTAAATCTCCATCGCGATGCTTTTTTAATTTTCTCTCAAATGAAATTGCTGTAAAATGGTTTCAATGAAGGAGAGTGTTTGCTTTGATTTCCTTATCAGGACACCAAGTTTTACTCAAGCAAACGATGCCAAAAACATCATTTTTTTTGGTCAAAAGAAGTTTTAGAGATGAAATATTTTTTCTTAAGCTTCTAATATTACAATGTAGAAATTTTATATCTGTCTTTTTTAATTTTTCTCATTGAATAACTGAGAATTGGGATCTAATGTATCATTTAAAAATTTATCCAATGTTGAAATTGGATTGAAAACAGTATTTTCATAGTTCAAATTATGAGTCTTAGAGAAATAGAGAAACACATGTTAGAATTAGAGACAAAAATAAGCATATCTCAGAAATAGAGAAACATTTCTTGGCTCTACAAACCTTTTAGAATCTTTTCATAAATAAATTTTAAGGTGATCTTCTGTATCTCTTTTAATCAAGTAAATAAGTAAACAAAATTTAATTTGAGATCCTTTTTGACTAATTTATTTGATTTTTTTGATCAAGAATAAATATTATTTTAAAAACAAAAATCAACTGATTATTGGCATCACTGTTGGTGTCACCATCAAAGTCCTAAAATTATAAAACGAGAGACTCATGTTCGATGACTTGTAAATCATTCTACTTGTTCTTGTTCATTCTACTTGTTCTTATTCTAAAAATAAAATTTACCTCAACAATTTCTTGATCATCGTTGTCGTCCTGAAATCGTCAAAAGAAGAAGGTATTGTAAATGTTTAATCTATGAAAATGTCGTTTCAAAGCAAGAAAACTTAAGACAATATTCTGAATCTCTGAATGCTGTTTTGTTACAATCAATCAATAAATCAAGAAATGTAACAGATAAAATAATACACCAATAGTTACATCATTCTTCTACATTTTTTTTACTCAACATTTTTGTGTAATTGCTTCTTGTTTCCGATATTCTTAGTTTGAAAATTGCTATTGTTGCTATTTTACATACTTTAGTATACTTTTTGAAAATTGTTTCAATTTGGTTTTTTTGTAATAATTATTTTAATTAAAATAACATTATTTTAGAATAATATTACTGTTTTTCTGTCTTCTGTTCTGCTTTTTAATACTTCTCCGTCATAGTATTAGAGGCATATGAAATGTACTTTCGGCTACTAAAATGTACATATAAAATACTTAATATACAAATAATCGTTACCGTATCATCGTACGGGACAATCCTTATAACCTGAAATCGCTAAAAACAAAAGATTATAAATCAGTTGTAAATCATTTGGAGACAAAGGTTTTCTTCAAACAGCATTCAGTTTTCAATCATCTTTTTTATTTTACAGTATATATTATTTTAGGTGCGATTTGCTCAAACAAATGCTAAGATGGCCTAATTGTTTACACCCCCTGACTCAGTGGCCCAGTCAGGCCCTGGCCAGTTTCTGGCTTCTCTCATAATGGATGTTCTCTAGCAAAAAGATCTCCTATAAAGTCATTGAGAATATACATAAAAGAGAAAAGTATTAAATAGTGGAGAGGAATACTTAAAGCTTCTTGACAAATTAAATTAAGTTTTGATCCAGTAAAAAAACCTCCGAGCTCTGGCATGTGAAATATATTAACCTTTTAGGCCGAATAGTGTAGCATTTATATGGGATTATTTTGAAAAGTAAAATACTCTATATAATATGAGAGAAACACATATATTAAAACTTCCCCTTACAAAAGTATGGCGTTACTGCTTTGCATTTCAAAGTTGCACAATTTGCAATAAATTACCGTTTGGCGTCAAGGAGAGACCATCACTATGTAAGTTTAAATATGGAATTAAAGAGATAGAAAATATTGATAAATAGCTCTGTCCAGCTCAGCTATAATAAGTCTTTGGTTATGCAGAATGGAAATACAAAATTGATATAGTTAAGATGGCTTTGCAAATTTTTCAACTTGAATAATGCTTATGTGCTGGGATTGGAATACCTGTTCCAAAGTGGCTAGTGCCACGTTTCTATGGAGTAAATTTCAACTATTTTTCACCGTCCAAACATCATGGCCGACTAGTATTATTCCCCCCAGTCCGAGAACTCTGGCTATGGGCCTGTGTTTCACAAAGCAAGGATTTTATTCCACACCTGGAAACTGCTATGCGGATGAATCAGTGTTTTGAAGAAAGAACAAACTTTCAAACAAAAGGTTTGATTTTAGCTATTGGTGGCCTGGATTATTGTCTCCCTGCAAGACCTAGGAAGACCTAGGAAATGCACTGGTAAAATCTCAAAAGCTACATGATAAATCATTAAATCATAAATTCAAGGTGTGCACCCATCCTGCACCAGTTGATAATTTTTCTCTCCTTCAGCCCTTCTATTTATCTTTTGTTTTTTGGTTCTAAATTTGACTAGGCTCTGCCTACCTTATATTTTATTTTATGGTATTGTACGTTTGTGTGATCCCCCTGCTTCAACCTTACAATTGGTGAATTAATACATTCTAAACATTTAATTAATTTTACTTGACTAGGAAATTGTGGTCCCGTTTTTCGAGGTCCGAGTCAGGTTTAAAGATGATGCTGTGTCGTCAGAGAATTGTCCAATGAAAAGGACAGTGAACTGGTCTCCCTGATATAATAGTTTACGATGCGAATAGTGCCCTGTATTTGTAAAAACAACTGTTTTTTGCCATGGGTATATAACCAGTCTAAAAGGAAAACATTTTAGAAAAACGTTTTCCTGGTTTTATAGCTACATAAATAAACTATGGATAAGGGTATCAGTAATGTGATTGGAATTGTACAACTACATTTGTTTTCAGCATAAGTCATAGATCTGCAAAATTAAATCATCATAAACTGGTACTTCAAAAAATATAAAGGACATAATGAAATGTCTTACACATAAAGTTTATCCAACATCTTTGTAAACAATCAAATAAAGCTAGAAGATAATGAGAATCTAGGCAAAAGTGACGTTAAATACCTTTTTTAACGAAAGGTTTGCTTTAAAAACTTCGATGCCTCCTATCTCCATCCATAGACATTTTTTGATACAAGTATATTTATGTTTTTAATCAATTTTTAGTACACTTTCAATAGGTATAAGAATTTCATTCAACATATTCAATGTCCATCTCCATTTGCTACCATTCATTGTTAATGTTTAATGGTTATACTATGCCATTTGACTTTAGGATACAAATTTGCAACCCTGATTGAAAAGGGGGTCAATTTGGTCTAATTTGGCATAGGCTTTGACCTTATTTGTAATTGTACCATGAAACTAAGTTTCTTTCAAGAAATTCCCTATCTATAATAAGAGATACAAACAAAGGAAATAAGTAAAAATATAGAATAATTCAGTCAAAAGTTCACATTACCTAGAGATTGTAATATCCTTGATATGAAATTAAAAGCATCAGACAACAAGCAAACAATGTGCCCAGCCAACGCATGTTTGGGTGTTAACTCAGACGTGTCATTTTGAACAGGGTGAATCCAAGAGTGATTTAATATAATTCTTTTTAAAAATTGTTTTTTTTTTTGTTTTTTTTTAAAATAAAGAAATAAATAAATAAACTACAGAAAATAAAAAATTTATACAATCAACAATTTTTTCATTCTTCTCCACAATCCAGAGACAACCTAGAAACAAAGAAATTGCAATAAGTATCTTTGGTATGATATATTTGGAACTAATCATGCTTCACATGGACAATACGGCCAAATGAAAGATTCTCATTGGCTCAAAACCTTTTTTTTTTTAAAAATGGATCAACAACTTTCTAAAAATCTTCGAGTAAAACCATATGTTGTTGAGGTATAAAACTTTTGCATTTTACATATCGAAAAATTGAAATGGCAAAAGTTTTCTATAATTTCACTTGTACTTTGCTTTAGTGACCAGATGTGGTACAAATACACATAAATAGTTAAAAATAATTTTTAGGTTATTGTAACAGTTTAGACAAATAATCAACAATAACATAAGTTTGTCACATATTGAAGGTCTGCAAAAAACTTCTTAACAGAACTCTCCTCTAATTTCGAGGTTCCAAAAGATACCAAAGTTTGGCCATGCTTACCTCCAAGCTTCTTATGATTTATTTTCTCATAAAAACTCTTCCCTGTTCTCTAATATCTCAAGAGCACAAAGTACTTTTCAAAATCTAAAAAGTCTTTTGAGTTTCTAGATCAAGAATAAATATTATTCTAAAAACAAAAATCAACTCATTATTGAGGTTACTCTCACCGACGCTGACACCGATACTGTCCTGAAATTACACAAAGAAAAACTCATTTTTAGGGAGCTTGTAAATCTTTCTGAGGAAAATTTTTTCTTATCCTAAAAACAAAAATTACCTCTCTATTTTCCTCCTCATCACCGCTAGGGTCCTGAAGTCGTCAAAAGAAGATGATATTGTAAATTTTTAATCTATTGA
Source organism: Cladonema radiatum (assembly GCA_025330745.1). Taxonomy (NCBI): domain Eukaryota; kingdom Metazoa; phylum Cnidaria; class Hydrozoa; order Anthoathecata; family Cladonematidae; genus Cladonema; species Cladonema radiatum. The sequence continues at coordinate 17,666 of JANSTP010066676.1, forward strand.
AATGTCGTTTCAGAGAATTCAAACTTAGACAATATTTTGAACCCCTTAATGCTGTTATGTTACAATCAATAAGTAAATCAAGAAACATAACAGATAATATAATCAGTGCCTTTTTTAGGTCTTTTATGCGTCTGAATAGCAGACACATCCCGGCAATCTGCCCTTTTGGAGTTATAAAAGTGGAAAAAGTCTAATTTAAATAAGTTTTTCTAATTATTTTGTGCCCTTTTTATAAACACCAGATGCTGCCCCAATTTTCTAGAAAAGGACCTGATAACACGCCTAAGTTAAATCATTCCTCTAGATTTTTTTTATTCAATATTTTTGTGTAATTGTCTCTGATATGTTTCCATTATTTTCAGTTTGAAAATTGCTATTGTTGCTTACTTTTTGCATACTTTGTGGCATACTTTTTAAAAAGTTGTTTTGATTTTGTCTTTCTTTGTGTAATGTTTAAAAAAATATTATTTAACAATAATATTACTTTTTTTCTATCTTTTGTTCTGCTTTTTTATACCTCCTCGTCATAGTCTTTGAGGCTTATCAAGTGTACTTTGGGCTACTACAAGTTTTCTTCTGTGTCTTTATAGGTACAAGGTCATGCAGTTTGCTAAATTTCATTAATTTTATTTCGATTGAATTTCTGTCTAAGCTCTTTTTTCGTAGAATTGGAACATGCTGCTAATCACTTATACCACTAATACTGATATGCAGGTTACAAGGGTTCTTTGTCATTCATCAGATGGTCAAATCCCTTTTATTATAAGGAATTGCCCAAATAGCGGCTCCCACACAACTTCATCAAAATTTATTGTCAATAATTTCACCTAAAAAAAAATAAGTTTACAATTAAAAATATAAAAGATGAGATTTGATCCTATTTGGCCAATAGAAGAGCTTTTAACCTGCAATAAAAACGTTTTTTGTAGCTAATTCCTGTTACATTAACCCCATTCACCTTGGGGAGGGGAGGGGATGAAGTGGAGCAAATTGTGCTTCCTGGTAGATTTCGTTTCATTGCATCTAAACTATAATTAACGTTTGCCAAATACTTTCAGTTTAATACTGGTTTCAGTTTATATTGTATTTGTACATTATATATCTTTTTGGAAGTTGTTTTTCTCTAGCTTGATACACATAGAAATTTGAAAGCGATATTTTCATTATCCTTCTGTATCTCTTTTTATCAAGTAAATAGTAAACAAAATATAATTTGAAATCTTTTTTGACTAATTTATTTGAGTTTTTTGATCAAGAGTAAATATTATTCTAAAATCAAAAATTACCTCGTTATCGGCATCACTGTTAGCGTCACCATCACAGTCCTCAAATTATAGAAAGAAAGACTCATTTTTAGATGACTTGTAAATCATTCTGAGTAAAACTTTTTCTGATTTTAAAAAGAAAATTTACCTCGCTCCTCATTATCTTCTTCATTATCATCATTTTCCTTAAAATTTACCTCACTTCTTTCTTCTTCTTCGCTATTTTCCTGAAATTGTCAAAATAAGAAGGTATTGTAAATTTTTAATCTATAAAAATGTTGTTTCAAAGCAATTAAACTTTGGCAATATTCTGAACCTCTTAATGTCGTTTTGTTACAATTAATCGAGATATCAAGAAATGTAACAGATAAAATAATACACCAATAATTAAATCATTTCTCTAGATTTTTTTATTCAACATTTTTGTGTAATTAGTTCTTCTATTTTTCCATTATTGAGAGTCTGGAAATTGCTATTGTTGCTATTATCCCTGCCAGTATAAAGAATTCCTTGTCACCTGATACGTAGGTGACAAGGGTTGTCATTCTCAATAATTCCAACTAAAAAATAAAATTTTATACTTGAAATGTAAAAGATAGCATTTAATCCTGTGTGTGTAAAAAATTGTGTGGCATGTACAAAAAGGCCTTGTCACCTGCATAGTCAAGTCAAGAACAGCAACTTAATCCAGGCCACACACTTATTTACTTGAGTTGCCTGAACCGGTTCACAAGCAACTGTTGCTAGCCAGCACAGGCAGACAGAACAGTTTAAAGCTTGGCTGTTTTATGACTTAATACTTGCTGCAGATTGTTGACGAGTGGTCACTACGGTTTTTTTGTGAAGAAACAGGTATTTTTTTAGCTTAAGCTTTTAGCTTTTTAGGTTTACTTATAATGGATTATAAAAAGATTACCTCTTCTACCGGTTCTTCTTTGTTATCATCGTCATCTTGATCGTTGTTGTGTATTGTTGACAAGTAATCACTATGGTTTTTTGTGAGGAAAATCACTTTTTTCAGCAATCAATATCAAACTAACTACTTTCAACTTCAATAAATGTGTATGACTTCTAGTGCCTAGCTACATTATTTATTTATTAAATATAGAATAATAATAAAGGTTTTTGAAACATAAAAACTCTATTGTACAAAAAAGAAATTGAACATAAAAAGAACTCCTATAACGACTGTTAAAACTGAAAAACCAAACAAAAACAAAAATTTCCATTTTTCTTCGTACTAGTTTTTCTATGTTTTATTTTTTCCGGCTGGTAATTAAAAATGAAATGAAATCAGGAAAACAAAGAGAACCAAATTAATATTGTTGAAGTTACTCTAAGTATATCTTTTATTTGTCATTAATTTCTCAAACCTATTTGGAAACACAACAAAGACAGAGTTTTTTAAGAGGTCGTGCACTGTTTTGTGAGAACTAATCTTTAAGGAGCCACCGTTTTTGAGCTTCATTTTCAAAGTTATTAGCTATTAAATGTAAGAGCAGAAACACTAAACAAAAAATAGTTTTTACATCATCTCAACTACAATTCATATTGCTGATGATATTTATTTATACTTTCCATTACACTGTTCCAAAACCACAAAAACCAAACTTACCATCATTATTTTGACTTTTTTCTTCCGTTGTTGGAACCAGACAAAGGTGAAGAGATATTTTTTAAGTAGATATTAAGAAACTTGATGATTGGTTAATATATATATACTAATGTTAGCCTAATCTCCACATAGTGGACACGGGCAAATGTGTATTAAGTGCAATATCTTCCCAGTTTTGGGCAGCCCATCGCCTTAAGAGTTTATGACGTGATTTTCAGTTCAAATTCAGATTTTTAAAAGCTTTTGTTGTTTATACTAGTTTGCAATGTAATGGGATGTAGTAATGACTAAAATAATCTTATATGAAGCAAATCCTTGAAATATGTTTTTTAGTCTAAATCTTCGCTTGAAAATTTGAAATTGTTTCTTAGAACTTAAATAGTAAATGCTAAATTGTTTCATTTGAGCTCAAAAGATTATTTTAAATATTGTCTTTGGTTTCTAATAGAAAGTTTTGGTAGCACTGTTTTGAAAGGTATAAATTTAGATCCTGCTTACACCATGGAAACATTGATTAGAATTAGTCTCAATGGAAATTTTTTTTCTTATAGTTAAGAAGTTTTGCTGGTTATTAAGCTAAACTCATCACGCAGGCATATGCCAGTTATTTGTAACTTATCTCCAATTCGGGGAGTCCATTTGAGTATTGCACAGTTTTGAGATTACCTGAAACCTGAAACAAAAGTTTAGTTATATTCATCTCATTATGCATGATCACTGTGTAACATATGCAGTTTCTATGGGGGAGAGGTTGGTTAGTGACAAACGTGAATTCTTCTAATTCACATTTGGTGTATCATAAATTGCTTTATCTATGTTTAAAGAGAATTTCAGAACTTTTTTTATCTTATTAAAAATTGAATATTAAAAAACAAATGAGGTAAACCATAATAATTGACAACTTTTTAGCTTTTTGAAAAACACCTGTATTGAACAACAATTGCTTTGTCTTTATGTGATATCTTAAACTATTAAAAATCAATTAGATGTTGAAACTACACTAAAATTGTTGATTTGATTTTTAACTACATTATAGTTCTTAAATTGAAAGTTTTAACAACATTTCTTCTGGAGTGTCTAAAGAGATGCTCAAATTTAGAAAATTTGGATTGGTTTTTGACAAGCAAATCCTAAAATTATCCAACCTCAATCAGATGATAAAGATGCTCTTCGATGTAGACACTCTGAAGCCATTGTTTACCTCAAATCATTACAAAAGATAAAAAACTAATACTACTAACATTGCACACTAAAACTTTTTCTTTTATGAATCTTCAGGGTTGGTTTAACACTGCAAGCAAAATAGTAATAATAATTTCTAAGTAAGTAAGTTCATGTCACTACCTCATATAAGCGTTAAAGGGAGGAATTTACTCCAGCTCTTTGGCTAATAAAAGAACAAATTAAGGTTTTCTATTTCCTGAAAGTCTTTTTAAAAAGGAGCCAATGAGAAAACATCTAAACAGTTTTGTGGGAAACCACTCCAATGTTCCTGATGTTTTCTGTAAGAAACTTTCTGTCTAGAAAACTGGGAATAATTGCTAGGGTGATCTTATAGTTTCTGAAAGCTGTTATTTCATTCGTCAATTATTAACCATTTATAGAATGATTTATGTTAATTCTTTAAGAGTTAATTATTTTTAATAGCTAATCGGATTTAAATTTTTGAACAACTCAAGTTGTCCCAATTGTTATGGAGAAAATTCTCTCTAACTTCACTTGTACTTTGATTTTAGGGACCAAACTTGGTACAGGCATACCCAAAGTGGTCCTACATAATTATTTCTGGGCCCAATTTTGGCGATTGGTTTTTATGGCAACGGCTTATGGCATCATTGAAAGTTCAGTTGTCGAATTTTTCTATAATTTCACCTGTACTGTGCCTTGAGTAGCAAAGCTTGGTACACATTTATATTAAGTAGTTCTGAAACATTTTAAGCCTATTTTGACGGTTGATCACTGTGGTAATGGCCAATGAGGTCATTAGAATGTCCACTTTGGGAAACTTTTACAACTTCTCCTATGCTTGTCTTTAGTTATCAAACTTGGTACAAATACTCTGTGACTGGTTCTAAAGAAATTTAGTCAAAATTTGGCAGTTGGTTGCTATGGTGTTGGTGTACAATGTCATTGAATGGTCAATTTTTTGAACATCTTTGTATAACATTACCTGTACTTTGCCTTTAGTAAACAAACTTGGGACATATATACGTTCAGTGGTTGTGAAAGGTTTTATACCAATATTGACAGTTGGTTGCTATGGTTTGGTTGCTGTAGCAACTCCTTACCTTTTACTTTTTTGATCAACTTTTTAAAGTAAAAGATAGCACACTGTCTGCCAGGTCTCTTACTTGGACTCCATGGGCAGGTGGAAACAATGCTTTAGCATCGTAGGATCCTTTCTTTAGAATGGAGATCTATTACTTAATCCTATAAATGTTGCAACATGCTATTATAAGTGTAGATTTTATATTATATTTTAAAGGGTTGATACAGGTATAAAATTGCGTAGCAACCTGAGATTGCATTAGGAGGCCAGTTTGGAAAGGTAGCATGGATGACACAATCCTAAACACGGTTTCATTGTAATCTGTTACCAAACAATAAGCAAAGAAATTAACAAAGACTAATAGTTTTTGCATATTTTTTTTTCTTTTTTTTCAATCCCCAGCATTAATCTCTCTGTATAAGAGAACTTTGATTATGTTTTGTGCATAACAATATTCTCCAGTCAAATTTTCTTTTGAAAACTAAATAGTATTTTACTAGCCCACATATAAAACAAAGTTATGTCAATAATAGAAAATAATAGAAACTAATCATACTAGCATTTTGGAAACTGAAAGTATATAGTCATATTTTTGTTCCAGAGAAATTTTCGGCTGATCCAACTGTAACCCTAACCCTAACTTCTTCCATCAATCTATTTTAAAAAATCTTCTCCACTGATTTTTGGACTGTCACTAGATCTCAAAAACTTCTTTTTTGTCTAACCTTATTTGTCTTATTTACTTTTTCATAGTTTAACAAAGTTATTTTTGAATGGCTAAACAAAATATTTTCTGCAGGTTTTTTGCACTGTTTTCTACAGTTTGTCTTGTTTGTTCTTTGCATTTGTCTTTTGTCATTTATTTACTTATTTTTTTCATTTTTTTTAAAGAGATTTTAAGTCTCTGAACAAATTTTGATTTTGGATGAAAAATCAGATTACCTTAAGGCAATCGTTAGGCTAGTTGAAGCAGTATATTATTGTTTTTTGTAGTCGTTTATTATAAAACTTAACGAGGGTAAAATATCCCATATGGTTTTTATTTCAAGGGTAAATTATCCCATACGCTTATATGCCAAAAAGCGGCAAGTATATTGTAAAGATAAATACTGGGTGAGATAAAGATAAAGATAATACTGGGTGCTGCATAACAAAAGATACTCTTACACGGTACTACCATCACAAAAACTGTCGAATTATTGATTTCAAGAAACTGACAATTTCAAGAGTAAAATGTGTCTTATAAACTGTAAACATACACGGGAGTTTACTGACATAACAAATCCTCATCACTATTCATTTTGAGAAGCATATTCAGTGTTGAACTATTTGAAAACAGTGCTATTAAACTTACCCTAGCAAACACACAATTGTTGATGCTGCCGATGGTATTGTTCCAGACTGTACACCAAATCACCAAACAAACATTTATACTAACACTAATAATATTATTATATTGTATGGGAAAATGTTATGATAAGTGTAAACAGTGTATTATCAGTTTTTGTGGTGGTTTACATGAATGTCAATAAAGATACTCATAGACGACATAATGATGTTCTGACAATCATAGTAGAATCAAAACCCGGTAAAGCTATTATATAGCACCCACTGTTGGTTTGT
>JANSTP010066677.1:0-14018 GCA_025330745.1 Cladonema radiatum
AAGAAATATACTTTCTAATGGAGTAAAAATGGCTAACTTCCGAATTTATTCTAGGTTGACCCTATTTTTGGACTTTTACGCTAGGACTATTCGGACAGTTTGAAAACTTCATCCTTATCATTTTCTTAAAACTCTCGAAACCAATATGGGATCTAGAAGTTAAGTTGAGACAGAACCTGATACATTTGTTTTGAGATATTTGCAGCTTTTTTTGCAGGCCTATATTTAGAGTTGAATAAATACCATGCCAATCAGGCATAGACAAAATGGGGTTGAATCAGAGCATTACAAAGAAGGCGCCTTAGGTTAGGTGTTAATATGAAACTTGGTTGGGTGTTGATATGAAACTACATTGCAAAGATAACAATACAAGTACACATAATTGCAAACTATATGCCAAAATTAATTTTTCACATAATGATATGAGCAGGAGATTAACTTTTTTGTTGATATACACCCTTTTTTTTATAAGAACCAGTAAAATCCGATCTGAGCCTGGCTGTTCTTAAAATGTTCTTATTTACTCCTGCTATTTATCAATATTATTCTATAAATAAGAAAATGATTGGTGTTCTTATTACTTTTTTATAATCACAAGACTCAGTTTGTTCTTAGATTGTTCAAATTTTTAGATAAAATATGAGGCTTAAGTTCTTATAAATTTGTTCTTACAAAAAAAAGCGTGTAACTCATTTCAATAATTTTTCAAGAAATATGAGACAACAATTTTTTTTTGCTATTTGCTAATAAAACACAAAAGAATTGATAACTTTTCATTGAAAAAAAGTTTTTCATAAATTTATTGTATGCTGAAACAAAATGAAAAGATTCTTTCCTTGAAAAAAGAAAATAAAGCATTTATCATAAAAAGCATAAACCATTCCATTTTTACTGGAGTGTCTTTTACATATTCCTTATTTGATTTGCTCATGAATTTGAAAACTAAATGAGCAGCCTCCTTTTTGCTTTTACAAAGTCTATTTAAAGTTTGTTTGACCCACTTAAGGTTTTTTTATGACATGCTTTGTCTATAGCTCAAAATGTTCCCTTTCTTCAAAATGTAATCCCACTGATTCGGCATTGCATACCCTTCGTTTTTATGGAATTGATAAACGGAATGTTTACTTCATTGAAAAAGTACTTTAAGATTAAGGTATAAATAAATTTAGTGACTACTTTGAATAAGTTTGTTTTCTATTTTTTCATTTATTCTAAATATCATATTTGTTTTCTTTCCTGTTAAACATTAACTTTCGAATATTTATCATTCAGGGGATATTTAAATTCTCCAGTATTTGAGTGCTCCTTCTCGCATAATTTATATTATATTGACAGCATTATTTATAAAACAACTCTGTAAACACATTTTGCATGTGTGGATAAATATCATATAAAAGTCGAAGCATCTTCGTTATTTTGGGTTCTATAAACTACAAAACTGATTATTTGACTGTTTATTTTATTTAATCCTTTAAGAATCAAAACAGCTTGTTATCATTACTCTTATAATGATTGTTTATCTATTTGCTTTATTATGATTTTAAAGGTAGTGTCTGCTATATTTTTGGTATTTTGGATTTTTCATTCCCACTCAAGAGCTTACAAAAATATGAAAACTGATTTTTATTTCATCTTAATCTGATTTTTTCCTTCCGAAGTTATTAATGTTTGAATGTTTAAGGATTTTTAGTAGGCTTTGAAAAGTGCTAAAAATCTATGACTCATCACTAAATTTGTGACGTCATCAAAAGCCTTCGAAGTTTTTGCTAACACTAAAATACTTGTAACTAAAAAATTAATTACCTTTCTGTTAAAAAACCTTTCACATTTGTAGTATTCCATTAAAAGAAATCATTTTCATCAAAAATTTCTGAAAAAACAATTTTTGGGTCCTAGGCCCAGGCTCTTTTCCATAATTAAATTTTCTTGATTTTCGAGGAGTGCAAAAGTATTTTTTTATTCGTCTTTGGCTTTTCGTTTTCTACTGTAAGCCAAATACCAAAACCATTTTCATCTAACTCAAAATCATTTTGCTTGTATATTTAGGGCATGTAAAATTATAATGATCTTAATATTTGAGCAATTTCCCAAGGCACTTGATAACATCATAAGTTTAACTAAAAAATAAGGGAATTTCCCTTTTTTGCTAATTTGTCAAAAAGTTACATGTCAATAACTTTTGATTGGGACATAAGATTGAGATGAAATAAAAACCAGTGTTCATAATTTTTTACGCTCTTTAATATGGGCTAAAAACCTGAAATACCAAAAATATAGCAAACACTACCTTTAAGAATTGAAACAGCTGAATTATCACATTACGTTTTTAAAAATTTAATTCCTTAATTATTTGCTTTGCTTATAACTTCAAAATATTAATGAACAAAATTTTTGAAATTTATAACTTTTATTTTTAGTACCATTTAAAAACATTGCCTATGTACTTCATGTCCTTTGAGAACTGAAACAGTAATAGTAATCAAGACATTTCTTTCCTTCAGTATGCAATTTTTTTGGGTCTTTTTGACTCAAAAAATAAACCAAGCAAAAACGACATATTGCTGTTGATGTTCTTATAATTAAAGGATTTTTCAGTTCAATATGTATCCATTTCTTTGTTTGGCAGAAATTATCACAAATATGTAAAAACATTTGCTAGAAATATCCATAACTATTTTCTTTACTTTACTGATCCTTCTTGGAAACTTTGCTTCTAATGTTTTGAGAAACTCAACTTGCTATGAAGATTATATAGCAGAAAATAAGGAACTGAGTCATCATAAGGACCTGTATACAAAAAAAGCAACTTAGGAAAGTCTTTTTGTGATAGGGACATTTTTCAGGGAGCAAAGAAAAAAAAGGTTTTTCACTAAATGTTTCTTACCACAAATTTTCAGAAGATTGTAAGTAGGCCTGCTGCTTTAAAATAAAACTTTTCATGACCTCTATTTGAAAAAACAAACATAAAATTACAACAAATGTTACTTACGCTCAAGAGTATACGGACATCCTTTTAAAACAACCTCAAGAAATTCAATGTAATTATGAATACTTTTAATGTGCAAGTTATGAGTAATAAATGGATACGGAAAGTCTATGCACAAGTATTTTTGTGTGCCTGTAATCTCAATCTAAAAGATAAAAACAGAAATATAATGAGTGACAATTAAAATCAAAGATAATAAAAATGTTGAAATTATTTCAGTAGATGGTGACACAAACAATTAGAATGTTGCAAATACAAGAAAATCAAAATAAAGTTATGTGATCTCTATTACATGCTAAGCAAGTAAGCTTTGTTTAGCCACTCTAAACATCATTATAAACATCATTACTGATGTACTAGCATAATTAGCTTAATTATGCTCCCATACGTGTTTATGATCATTTCCTTGATATTTAGTTCAATAGACAACTGAGATGCGTGAAATGATGACAAATGAAACCGAAACTCTAAGATTTATTGCCTGATGCATTGAAAAATTATTGAACTTGCTCTCTATCAGACAATTTTGAAAAACAAATTTTTAATGAGAAAAGTAAAGGAATCTATTTCAAAATTCAGTTTTAGTCAGTTTTAAGACCAGAACTTCTAAAACTTTCAATTTCCAACTATAATGCTTTTCTTTAGACAAAGTTGAGCTATATACACCCATATCAATACATACTGAATTATATCCATTGATAATGAGTCATATCATCAGCAGTACCAAGAAATGCAAAGAAAGTTTTTAAGTAGGTTATAACATCAATAGCAAACAATACAGGAAATACTTTCTATGAAACAGCTTTTAACTTTTTTGCTATGAAAGATTACACTTATAAGCATTTTTGTTTAGAATCACTGGAAAAACTTTAAAGAAACAGCCTAAACTATTTTGAGAAAAATATACCTAGTCTGACTGAAACAGCCCCAACAAGGAACAAAGATATCCCAAAAACTAAGATGCGCTGCTAGCTTAGGACAATAAGAACTACACAATACAGCATCAAAATTTACCTCTCTTATGAAGCAACATTGAAAAACTGTGTGTAGTTTGCTTTCATACATCTAGCGCATAACACCTACTAGAAATTCCCAGAGGGTTTCAGAAACAATAAAAAAAACATAAACATCTGCTCATCAAGTTATTTACTAGCTTTTTATATCTGTATTTTCAATTGATTCATCCAAACACCATCAAAGGTAGAAAATACAGACATCAGACAAAACTTTTCGATAGAATTTTAAGATCGAATTTTGAACAAATTAAGTTTATGATTTGATGGAAATCTTTAAAAATGGCCCCATTTAAATTTCATCATCAAAAACAGGACCCTGGAAAATTGACACCCAGAAAATTACCGCCTGCAAATTTTGCCCTGAAAATTACCAACTTTTCATCCAATTTTAACACCACTAATATTTCTAACTAATGCACAGGTTGAATATTAGGGTGGTTCAGAATCTCTTATAAACAAATTTCCCTATTGCAAAAAGCATAAACAATCAGAAAGATTTGTCACGTTTTTCCCTCGTGTAGTAATTGTAACAGTCTGTGACTTAGTAGAGAATGTTTAATTTCAAGAAATTAGATATAAAGGTCCTTTCTAGGGTTTCACTGATAAATTTTACAAATACAACTCAAATGGCTCTAGTATATCATTTTTGTCTAGTTTTCATACTCTTTTTCCATAGTAACGATCACACAGTGCATAGAGCTTTATGTTTATTATCTGAACTTATCATACACAAATTGCTTCTGACATTTGAGAACTCAATTGCAAGCCCTACTTAATCCATTTATTCAGCAACATCTAGATTTGCACAATTAAAGCTACTTATGAAAAACTCCTTCATAGAAAATGGCTATTACATGTATGTTTCTGAAGTGTTTGTTTTTAATATTGGTCACTCATATAGTGATCCATTGCTTGGATTGAGTCACCAGGTCAATACAATGTTTTAGAGTTCTGCAGCTAGTCCTTCCATTATTGGTAGTAAGTCGAAACTTACTTAGCCTAATGTTTATCCCTTACTTAAAAATTCTCATTACCTTCTTGGAATCTTGAATTTAATATTTAGTCAGGTCAATAAAGCCAATTATGAGTCCGAGCCCGGAATAAATTTATAACAAAGCGAAATTTGGCACATGTTTTTATTTTGGTCTTGGGAGTTCTCACACAAAAATCCGCAAAAATCGACCTTGGGGAACTTGTTTTATGGCATATTTTAATGTAAAATGGGAACAACAATAGCAATTATAATAAAACTTGGCGTATAGTTAATTCAATCCCTCTTGCAAACTTCTGCATGATTTTGACACTGATGACATCATCAAAAAAGTGGTGACGTCATCATTTTGTCAGTATTGTCCCAAAAAGCCTAATTTTTGTAATTTTCCAGAGATTTTCAGGTAAAACAAGGTCTGGAAGAAAGTATGACTGTCTTTAGTTGCTGTTTAGTATATTGAGTCAAGTTGTATGAAAGGATTAGCTACATAAAAGTTGGAAAAAAAAACAACACCATTTTTTATCCTCATATAAGCAAAAATTTGGTCACCGAGGTTCCAGAACCTTATTGCTAAGGCTGCAGAGGGTCAGTATTGGGCATGATTTTATTAATGAAATGTGTGTACGTAAATATATAGGAAAAGCCGTAAACTATTAGTCATAAGCCATTGTGAATCAGAAGTTACAAAACAAAAAGTAACAGGCGAGGGGGGGGGTTTACTTTGTGCCAACCTCTTCCCTGGAGAAATATGGTTAACCCTATTTTTGCTGTGGGGCAGATTCTGCGACAAGGCTTGCTTTTTTAAAATAGCTAAGAAAATAAACATTGAAACCTTATGAAACTTTATAAATTTCTATGAAAAGTTTTATTGATAACCAACCACGCCGTCAATTGCTATGTTAACAGTCTTTTTGGGTAGCAGTAAACAGGTTTTTGTTCTTCTTTCCATACAAAAATTGATTTTCTAGAAACTCTAACCATATGTGAAACCTACTAATGCATGAAGGTATATTGTGAAAACTACGTAAAAAAGATTTTTTACAATCAGCGAAATCAGTGCATCAGTGCATGAGTGCCAAGCTTCTATTTGATTGTGGTTACATTGCTTACACAGAGAGAAAACTAGCACAAACTGCTAAGGGAAATACATAAATGAATGTAATTTTGTTACTTTTATATAATACCATTAACCATTCAAAACCGTCTTTTGATTTTTCTTGATCCATAATTTGATCCAATGGAGATTTTTTGAGGTAATGTCAGGCCCCTGCAAAAAAAAGCTTCTGAAAATGTCTATTACCACCATGCTTTGTGTTGCTTTGGATCTTTTTAATGAGCTATGCCTAATTTTAGATATAGGATCAGAGCAGCGATGGATATTATTTTTTTCTATTTTTCCAGAGTCCATTAACAAACCTTAGTAATTTTGAATGGATTTTTCATTTTTTGTACTTAATTAATACTTTCATTGTAAAATTACAGGTCTAGCCATATTCAAAATGTTGATTTTGCAGAAGATAAATTTTACTGATAAAACTTCCTGCATCTCACGAACTAAAGCCTCCCAGAGGTTGGTTTTGGTCTAATGGGAAAAGGCATTCAATTTCCTTTAGGTGAGGCTCCAAGACTCTGCCTGGGGCACTTTGCTATGGCTGACAAGTGGCTATGCCCCTTGCCACCCTCGTTCCCGGACTTGTCCAGGATTGGTCCTTTAAGGGTTAAGCTTCATGAGATTGGCAATTAGGAGCTTCTTCAGCTAACATATTTATCAAGTTACGTAATTTTTCTAACGTACACATATAAATGTACTATTTGCATTTTTGCTTTTGAAAACCATAAGAATAGACAAGCAGATAAGTGTTATTTTCTCTTATTAAGTATTGGGTATAAGTTCTGTTCCTTATGGGAAGTGTTTACATATCTTTCCACTAATTACTACCTTATTAATTATATCTACGAGCACTGACCTCCTACATTAGTTACTTATACATAGAGAACATGAACATGTTTCCTTTAAGAAACTAGTTTATAAGAAACTTTGAACTAAACATACTATAATTTCGGAAACTATGGAACTAAGAAAATTTAGCTAATTTTTTATATTAAAATTTTTGCGCACATTCACTGTTAAATTACTTTGAAGGTGGCAATATAGGATAAATGGGTGCTATTAATGCAATTCTTATGGATTTTTTTTTATTTAGATCGTACAAATCTTGTCTAAAAACAACCAATAAATGGCCATTTTCTTTGTCTTGATTTTCCAACTTTTATTCATTACAGCCTAATTTAGACAAGGGCTTAGGAAATTTTGAAACAAGTCTGGTGCTTGGTTTCTTATGTAAAAAAACGGGTATGTTATTTAACTACAGGGTGGGCAAAAAAAAGATGACATTCTTTAAACTTTAGCCAAACTCTTGATTTTGAAGTTTTTGCAAGCTGAATTTCCCATATTTCCCAAGTTGAAGCAGCTTCTCACTATCCATAGCATTGCATAAAGCTTTACTTAATTTTTATTGAGCTGTTGTAAATATTCTCTCGAAAACTCTTAGTTCTTCGGACAACGAAAAAGGTTTTTGTTTTTAGAATTATCAAGCAAAAACCTATTATTTTGTTATGAAATTTCTCTTTCTCCGTCTTATTTGTAAGAAGAAGCACATGCTTATTTCTTTGCTTTTTTCAAAAAGAATCCTTAATACTATTCTTGAGGGCGAATGCAGGTCTTTATTTTTCGATATACATGAAAATGACCAAAAATGAGATCCATTTTGATGGCCTGGTTCTTTTCATGCGATCTCCATCAACGTTTTTAAATTCTAAGGGCTTTCACATTTGTTTAAGGTTCCCGGAAAGTCAGCCTTAAAATGCGATGCCATGTTTTACAGAAATAAGACGAAAAACTGATTTTCCGATAGTCAGTAAGGTGGTTAGCAGAGCAATTATGGGAGCGCTCATTGACTTTTTTTAATGGAAATATTAAATATTTCTAGATAAATTTTAAACAAAATTACCAAGTTTCACAATGATTAAACATGTACTTTTTGAGTTATGTAGTTATTGAAAATAGGTTGGTGGCAGAATCTCCTCCAAAACAAAAATAGGATTAACACTCCAAAAATATGAATTCGTTATAAAATAATTTCCCCAAGGTGGATTTTTGCGGATTTTTTTGAGGAAAATCCCAAGACCAAAATAAAAATGTGTGCCAAATTTCGTTTTGTTATAAATTTATTCCGGGTCAATATGTTTCTTGACCTGACTAATTGGAGGAAAGGAAGGAAAGCCAACTGTGATCGTTTTTTTGTTTTAACTAATCAAAGAGATAGATCATGTATATTGCCTTACACTATTTCATGCTAAGCACTTCCATAAAAGAGGAATTTTAAAATTTTGAACATAGCAAAAAAGTATCTTTTTTTATTCCAGTATTTTATGTATTTTAGGATTCTAAAAAATTCAGTCCCTGAAAGTCCAGAGTAATAAATTATTAGACTAATCCACTAACTTGAATCAATAACAAAACACCAAAACAAAACAAAACACATTTTTGATCATATCGAAAATGTCATGGTTGTTAATCCAACATCCAGGTGAAGTTTACCCTGCGTCCTTTGATGAAGCGACGGTACAAATTTATTTGCATGCATCAAAAATTTCATTCTCATATAATAGCAATCATCTGAATGTCATGTTTTCAATGTTTTTGCAAAGCAATATAGAAATAATTTTTTTTTAAGAATTTAGACACTACCTCAATTGGTTCTCCTCTTCTAAACAAAGGCAATAGGTGCACCATTCCTTGATCACTTGACCAGAAGGAGAAAAATAACTCAACATGAAGAAGATTAACAAAACATGCTTGTGTAATAATATATGGCTCCTCAAGTTCAGTCGCCCAAAACCAATAATTAACATGTCTCCCAGCGACCTTCATTGTAGAAATTGACTTTGGCACTGAAAAATACGAAAGAGAAAATTCAATTAGCATAAAAATTGACACTTCCATTTAATGAAATAATTCAATCTAATACAGTGTTTCACATTGAGTAAAGACATGCTCCTAAACAATCAAGTGATGCTAAGCAAATGAAGAGTTGCATTATTAAAGAAATTAAAATTTTACTTTTTTTGGTGCATTTAATCTTATTTTGTTCAAATACTTCTAAAACTTATCTTTTAAAAGTTAAGTTACATCTTGGTGTTACATCTTGGTGTTTATCATAATTAAATGAGGCTCTGTGTTGAAACCTTTTGTTGAAAGTTGCTCTATGAAGCCCAATGAAAAACATCAACATTTTTAAATCGAAATCTACTCTAGAAATAATACAAAGTTTCTCTTTGGGGATTTTCCAGATGTGCTTTGAATCAGATGCCAAGGCCATGAGGCAGCTGAGGATATTATCAATTTTGGTTCTTATAACAGTGAAGCTTCGTGGAATTCCCTAGAAAATCAGAAGCCGGAAAAGAGTAGACTATCCAGCAAATTTTGACCTGGGGGAGCCAGAACCAAATTTTCCAGCTCAAAGTACAATTTCAAAAGGTTTTTGCAAATTGGCCGAGAAAAAAAAAAAATTATTTCAGCTATCTAGTATTAAGAAATCCAAAGTTTTTAATACAAAAATATCTATATGACAGCTTTAAAATTTCTTTACTATCTGATCATCAAAATAATCTGGTTCAAGCTAACATGGCTGCCAGCACCGGACTTCAAGCATAATAAACACTGCCAGAGCCAGAAACAGAATATTCTGCAAGATTTAATGGAGCAAATGCAACAAAAAAATTATCAAAAGGTAACAAAAGGTAAGAAGCATATATCACAGGCATAGGTCACTCAAGATTTTCAAATTTTGCAAATTAAATAGCTTAAATCTTATAAAGTAGGTTTTATTACAAATATTTAAAAAAACTAGTCTAAAAATTTGAAATGTGTTTTTTCCAAAACTCCGGACTGGAAACTATGTTGTGTATGTTACAAACTTTGGCAAAATACATTTGATGTTGTCATAGATTGAAGGAAATTATACAGTTGATCAAAGTAGAGACGTGATAATACTGAGTATGATAAGACTTTAAAACAAAATAAGTTGGAAAAGTCACAACATAGTAACTAGAGGTAAAATATAGAAAAAAGATTTGAGAAAAACATTAGACATGATATTATTTGCATTGGGACTTCTCTGTCAAGTTGTTCAAGGGTGAAAGAGTGACATTTTACTCTGAAATAATCTATTACATCTAATAGAACATATCTTTTCAAAAATGTTCCATGTGTAACTACCAAAAACAATGTTCAGTTGAAAGTTGCAATTTTTTCTCCAGGATATGGAAAAAAATGATAATGATTCTATCAAAATACAAAAAAAAATTTAAAAAAAAATGTTAAAACTTTTTTCTCTTAAAATAATATTCACAATGAGAGGTGCAGAGGTTACATGGTATATATTCATTTGAAAAGAATTCGACACAATAAGATTGAGATACTTTTGGAAAAAATTGAGCAAAAAAAGTAATACATCTTTACTAAAGCCATCAAGAAGCTTTTACAAGATAAAAAACAGATATTTTTTTATTTATTAATAATATCTAAAAATTTGTTACTCATAAACAAGTTTAAAAAAAGCAAGTTACCTTTCACTCTAGTATAGAGCCTCAACCTTAAAGTAAGTGGATCACCAACTACGTCTGAGGTTTGTGAGGGTTTGAACCACAACGCAGCATGAAAAACTTCTGTTTTCACTTCTTTGAGGAGTTCAATAAAAGCTTCTTTCAGCTCGATAAAAGACATGTTATTCCCTGATTCGATTTTTTTTATTGTGTATGGGAAGGCTTTCATTTTTCCTTCCAAGTTACTAAAGCTAAATGATGCCGAATCAGCAAAATCTTCCAACTCAATGGCTGTTAAATACAAGTAGAATGTTCCTGTTAAATTCCCTTCAAGTTTTGAATAGGTAAAAAACATAGTTGCTGAAACAATTTCACAATATGTATATTTAAACACATTTCCAAATACAGCTCGGATTACATTATTTTTAAACTCGAGTGCAATCTTTCCACCATATGATGACAACTTAAAAGGTGCAGAATCAGTGAAATCAGTATGTGCCTGATGGAATTTTCCTGTAAAAGAACATTATTAAAAAATTATATTAAATTTTACGAATAATCATAAACAAAAGTCTTACAATAGCCTTGAAATAGCCTGTCAGAACATGAGAATTTGTTTCAAAATTTACATATTGGTCTTGATAAATATTACTCATCATATTTCAAGTGTTTTGCTTCATCATAATCATCATGTTTATGATATGACAGTCTTAATTTTATCTCCTCATAGTTCCTTATTATAATCTAATTAAACTAGCGAAATCTAAATGCTAGCTTAGAACGAAGAAGAGTTGCTGGAAGCGTTATATGGAAGAAAAAGTGAATTGTAGGTTGAGGGATTATCATTTTCAAATCATTCAAAGCACATATTTTTCTGACAAGAAAACATTTAATATTGGAAAATCATTAACCAAAACATTTGTCCTAATGCTTTTGATATACATATTACAAAGCAGACAACCAATTTAGGTTTCTGCAGGAAGGTATATTAGGGTGCAAGTAAGTTTAATCAGAAACCTGGAAACAGTCTCTTATTCTTAGAATTAGACTCTATGAATTAAATATTTTCTGAATAAAGCTAATAGTAAATTAATGAATGTATTACTAGGGTTAAGTATAGTACCTTCAAAGGATCATTGTCAATTCAATTTAACAATATTTATCTGATTATTTTTCACCCCCCAAAAAACATAATCTCTCAAAATTACAAGAAAAAAATGAAAATACCTTTCTTTTGAAATTGAATAGTAAAGCCATCATCACAAGTATCTGGACGTGTTAAACAACTATCACCAATATGATGTGTAAGTAAGCGATCTTCTGGTAAAACTTTATCAAAATTCTCCATGTTACCATACAAGCCTATATTGTTGTATTCATCTTTTAACAGATAGTTTGAGTCTAAACGCGACGAGCTACCTATCTTTTCTCGTGCATACCATTCCACAAGCTCTAAAAATATTATCAACCTTACATATATTTTCACTTGAATAATTAATTGCTGACGATATAAAGTTGACAGATATATAGAATGAGCTTGATGCCTAAAGTTTTTATAAACACTGTTTCCCTTATAAGATTCATTTTATACATACTGATAGAAAAATCTATGAGAAAGAATCAAAAATCAAATCCAAGAGTAATCCACTAACTTGGGACCACCATTTTTGAAAGGCTATAGCCTGAAAGCACTTGTTTCAGCTATCAAAAATCGAATCCTAATCTCAGAGGCAAGTAAATTTTTTCCGTGAAATTGGCCATTTTTAACTTCAAATATCTCAGAATCTACAAAATATTTTTATAAGCTGTAAAAAAACTGTCTAAATGAACAATCTTTCTATAACTGGTATATAAAAACTATTTGCTCCTTTTTCTTTGATTTTTGTTGCAGCTTGGGTGGTAAACACAAAAGAGTTTTTTTGAAGACACAGCATTTTAAACCTTTTGCTACGATGCTTTTTTCATTAAAATACGAAGAGCAAAAATAGAAATTCTGATTATATTCAGATAAAGATTGATTTCTTGGCTTATACCAATCAGATTTACATGAAATTGGGCTCCTTTTTTCCTACATAATGGTGATTCGAAAAATGCAAATAAAACTAAAAAATACATAGCGGCCGCTGTTTCTTGACTTGAAAACCAACGAAAAATTTGTAAAAACTTGAGGAAAATAGAAACATGACTTTGAGATTGCATAAATTCATGCGAACAAAGAACTATGCAACAATTTTTTTAAGAAATGTTCTTCAATATATCCTAAAACTAATTTGAATATTTGTCTTGAAAGAAAAAAACAATTTTGGTCTTTAAAGATTATTTAAAAATATATGCAAAAATAAAATCAAAATTTTCAATAATTTTATTTTCAAATTGCGATAACTTTGCTTCTGATCAATATTTTTAAATGCAGTTTTTTTTTCTTAAAGATAATTTGTTTGGTTTTATATAACAATTTTGATGTAAAAAACAGAACATATGCACACCTTAGAAAAACAAAAGTATTCATAGGACCTGCGTGGCAGATCCGTAGTATATTTTGACAGTACCTTAGGACCTGCCTGGCAGGTCCCGCGTTGCAGAAGGGTTAAGTGAGATTGTCCTTCAGGCAGTTGCTTCCATTTGGTGAAATTTTTTGTTGAATGTGAGGATTTTTTTCTGAACTTAATTTTGATAAACCCAATAGTGTTATATATTGCTGGAAAGATAATTTATTCAGCTTTTTAATGCAATTTACAGTTTTCAAAATAGTTCAGAAGATTGGAAGATATTTTGATTTTTCTAGACCCTGGTAACATTTTCCTAGAAAAGGGTGTGAGGACTGGCTGAAACAGCAGTGAAAAGACTTTCCAAGTTGTCTTATCAAAATGGCAAATATCATTCATACCAAATGTGTGTCTTCCTATCACATGAACAACCATTGAAAAAGAATCTCTAATTTTTATATCACGCATGATCACCATTCTAGCAACAAAGGGAATAAACTGGATATTTGGGCCATCTGGATGAAATACCTAAAACAAGTAAAAACAAATGAAGATAAGATCATTTTCCTTATAGTCAATATTATATAGGGCCTGAAATTACATATAGCCTGATAAAAAGATTAGACAATAATTGAGTTCGACTTTTTATACCACAATGAAGCTAATTTTCTACTTGATACTAACCGAAATTTCAGAAATAAAACTGCAGTTGTAAAATTTGAGTTGGAAAAACTTGAAAAAAAATAAAATAGACTAACAATAATTGACTCAATAAATATAACTTTTTCGATCAGAACTTTTTTAGAAAATTAATGAACGGCCCAACCCAAAAATGGTAAATTTCATCTATGAAATTTTTTTGCCTGAAATTGATTAATAATGGACATTGTAAAAAGACAATGATTTCAAAGAAATGTGCACATTGGAAAATA
>JANSTP010066788.1:0-14007 GCA_025330745.1 Cladonema radiatum
CCGCCGAAAATATGTGACGTCATAATTGGATTTTTCGTTACGTCACAAAAGAATAGAAACTATATTTTTATTTGGATGTTTGTGGTCGAGAATTTTTATCTATTTTTAATGTTTTGAATTTTGTCTTTGAACATTTGGCTTTAATTTCAACCAACTGTGGTTTAAATCCAGATTTTTTAATTGAAACAAATTAAACAAAATAAATGCAAGGGTAAAATTTTTATGTTTTGTTAAAGCTAATTGTGATGACGAATTCGATGAAGTTTTCCAGGGGTCGACACAAGGCAATTATTCTGACTATAATGATTTTGGTGACATATTCATAAGTAGGTAATACATAAAAAAAAATCACCTTTAGTAAGGTCTTGATAAAACTAGTCCCAATTTTATGGTCTCAGTTTTAAGACAATATGAAATACTTAGTATAACTTTCAATTGACTTATAAAATACTACAGGGTGGAAGAAAACAAAAAAGGTGACTTAAAAGTAAAATTGCCTTTACAAGATCAAACTTCGTTTATTTTCTTCAGTTTTTGTATCAAATAAATGTTTGGAAAGTTATCCTTTGATTGATATATAGTTTAATCGGAATAATTTTCTCTTGTTAAAATATCTTTGAGTGGAAATTATAATTGCTTTTTCAATTGGTTATTTCACTGCTAATTTTTACGCAAAAGTAATACTAATAGAGTAAAGCTTTATATCTTGTTTTCGAAGGGAGATATGTGTCAGCCATTATTGACCATGTCTTAATTACCAAAGAATCAAGTCTTTTTTATCATGACGTAATCGAATAAAATGCGATCTCTCCCTTGACGATGCAATAACTTATATTTTTGAATTTTTGGATATTCTTGTAAAATAATAAAATTTTAATTTTTTACTATCTTATTTTATGTACTGACGAAGGAAGTTTTTCCCAAAACGTTTTAATATTTTACTTGCACAGTATTTTTGTTTTTTCCTTAATATTTATCCTGATGGCACACTCGATTATTAAATTTACAAGTCTTTTTTGTTTGTTTATTCTGATGTCATTGGAAACCCCTTTTTTCTAAACCTATGAGAATCAGCATTTTAAAACTTATGCACATGGTTTAGTTGTCAGTTTTAGCTTCTTGAAATCAATCTTCTTACGACCTATCCTTAAAAACGTTTTGGAGAAAACTAACAGATTTTATTGATAATTTCAGTTGTGAGATCGACAGAATAAGCATGGAGAAAATAAATAATCTATTTGTGACTTTTTGGGACATGTACATCATATATTTTAATGTTATTAAAGCTTGAAATCAAGGTAACGTGATTCAAATCTTCTATCTATATTTCAATAAAATTATTAGGAAATTAGTAACTCAATGGTCAGGGAAGCTAATAATCCTGTTTATGATTATCTCTCAAAAAAGAAAAAATACTTTTTTATGAATAACGTAAAAGGTCAGCAAGCTAGTTAAGCCTCGATTTTTATCATTTGCATCTTCCCACGTAAATAAAGCCACAAATAAGTATGATACCACTATGCACCGTCATGTAAAATCCAAAATTTCATAATTCCCAAATTTGAATGTATGAATCAATAATTGTATAACTTAAGAGGAATTTGGGTCTTAATGGACTTATGGCTATCTCGAGTCTGTCTGTATTATAGCACGAGGACTGCCAAGCATCATCGTGATTTCGAATGTGGAGGGTGTCTGTGACACAATCTGCTGACCGGATTGTTTTTGTCAAACTTCTACAAAGTATTTTTGTTTTTGTTTTTTTTGTTTCGACAGTGTAAGTTCGAAAACTAGAGCTGCTTTGCAGATCAACTCTCACGAAAGATTTCCTGAAAGCTTTAAAATCTAACGAAACATACAATTTATCTTAAAATTTCTGATCAAATTGGTTTTTTGTTCTTCAAAAACAAAACAATGTTAAATTTCAGAAAAGATGGATTTACTATTTTAAAAACATAATAACAAACCGAATTTACCAATTGAAGTAGTACAAGGCCCCAAATTTTAATTTAAATAAAATCTAAACGAACCCCTGCATTTATTTAAAAAAGTCATTTTACTTGCGATTCCCCTTTTTTCCCGTATAAAATTATTTGATCAGAAATTGACAGACGAAAGCACTGGAAAAAGTCTTCATGCTATATTGAGCTCAGATTGAACATATAGTAAAACTGACAAATATATAGGACTTCTTTTTATTAAACTGTTCAAAATATCTTGCCATGTTGAAACTATAAATTGTGTAATGAAAATAGATGAATATTTGGTTGTGTCATCAGAGCTTACTGATGTTAAACATTCTTTAAAAGTAGCATCATTTGAAGCCTGCATGAAATCGTGCCTAACGTTCAAATTTTTCAGTCGAATATTTTTTTAATAAAAACATTCCTTATTATTTTCAAACAAAAATAAAGTGGATCATATTAATAAAACTAAGCATTTTATGCCAAATTAATCAACCTTCTTACAGCAATCAACTTTGAAAATCTTAAATAGTTCCTACCTTTCTAAGGTCTGAGGTATAATTATTATGTGCAAGCCATATTGCATCCCAATTGTGCAAATTTGTTACATAACACCCCTGTCTAAGCGGCCCAGTGAGGTGCCCAAAACTCACCGGGCTGGTAGCTTTTTAAAAAGTTGACCGGGCTGTCGAAAACTGGGAAATTTTCCACCGCACCAACGCTTTAGCATAGCCCGTCCGGGTAAAATTGGGAATATTTTTTGGTGGGCCCAGATGATTTTTAGGCTCATTTTTGCCGGGCTGCCTGAAATTTCCAATTATTGACCGGGCTGGGCATTTTTTCAAAAATAACTACCGGGCTGCCAAAATTGGGCCCCAATATACACCGGGCCAGCCACCGCCCAGGGCCTCACCGGGCCACTTAATCAGGGGTGTTTACATAATCAATAAAAATATCAGTTTCAGCAAACTGTGGGGCGAATATTTTTCGAAATCATCAAAATAACATGTGCGATCAATAAAATCTTTCAAGCTCAATCACCAAATACTTTTTTCCTTCCAAAATTTAACAAATATACCAATATTCAGGGCTGCGTTGCTCTCAGACCTGCTTTTTCTCTGTTGAATAACTCTAGCGTTGAAAAAATTCAGTCAAGTAACTTAAATATGAATCTTCATAAATTGAACTAAGTATTTTATGCTAAATCTTATTGCCAATTCTTAGAATTATTTAAAAGCAAATAAAGATTTCATAAATTTTTATGGATACGATGATCTCCAGAATCATTGAAGTAACATGAGCGATTGATGAAATATTTTAACCCTATTTGCAATTTTGGGTGGTGGCTATATATTTTTGACCGTCAATTTTTTTAGGAAAACCCGTTATGCCTAGTTTTTTATGACTTTTCATCAAATCATATAACATACATTTTGGCCTAGTTTGAAGTCTATATCTATCCCCAAAGGTCTCCTATGTCGACTTTCTCAAGCCTGATTGACCGGATTTTAGCATCTATTTTTTAAAAAATCTTGATTTTGAAGCCCAGAACATTCTAAAATGCCAGTAAAACTTTAGTTTTATAATAATTCGTCTCTAACTAACATATTTAGGAACTTTCCAATCATGTAATTACCATAAATAATTTTTTCTGACCATTTTTTGGAGCCACATCAATTTATAGAAAATCAAAAAATTTCATTGACCAGGTGCATTTGATTATGACGTCATCAGCTATTTAGTGACGTCATCAAATTAATAATGGTATCATTTTGTACATTAAGGGTTGCAGTCCTAGTGTAGAAAGTTTTATTGTATATCTCTGTGTGGTTCCTGATATTTTAGGGGGGGAGGCACTTTGTGCCCCTCCCCCCCCATGACTACAACGAAAAATTTACCCCACGGCAAATAGGGTTAAAAATTAAGGGGCGACACATTTTATATTATTTACGGTGTCGCAATTAGCCATTAAGTGACCGCCATATCACAAACCATCTGCCACTTGATAAACTTTGTTGGAAAACTTGAGCGACACAATATATCATGAACAACTTGCCCTTTTTGGGTACATCTTCAATATCTTTTTCATCTCATCATCAAAATAATCTAATAAAGAAGCAATTTTAAACGAGTTCAAGATCCATAGTCTTTTCAAATCTTGGAAAAAATAAGGAGATAGCTGATAATGCTAGCTAGCTAGCTTAAGATTTTTTAAGTTTCGAAAATGAGGAAGGTAGCTAGAAACCTAAAATATGTATTAGAGACTAGCTAGATGTATTAAAAGCAGTAGACAAGGAGTTATAACCTAAAAAAAACAAATCTGTTCGAATCTTTCTAGCTAGCAAGAGGCTGATCTTGAGTCTAAAGACTGCCCATCATGTCACAGCCTGAAAAACACCAAAACATAAAAAACAGCAAACCTTAACTACTTCCCAAGCTTATACAATAAAGTAAACATGAATTAAACCCCATAAATAAAACCTCACAGCTCTAGAACTCTAAAAACGTTGTGGAGTGAGAGAAAGCTTTGAAGTAACAACCTTCCACTGTGCAACGAAGCCAGGTTTAAAATCAGAATTTCAAAACTTCATAAGCGGCTAAAAGTAAAATTCAAAACTTCAAAAGCTTATTACCGGGTCGTCGACTTTCCAAAATTGAGGCGTATGGGTGTCGTTATAATGAAAAAGACTGTGAAATATTTTATCGGGTTCCGAATATCGTGATTAATATAAAGAAAATAAAAAGAAAGAATTAAAGAACTTTTTTCACTGCGAATACTTAAACTTAAAAGAATTTTATGACTTATTGAAGTACCTGGAAAAAGCCAAACGAAAATCACGATCAGTAAGCGTCCGAAAGTCGGCTGCTATTGCGGTCGTCTGACATTAACTTTTTTTAATAAATCGTTTGTTTAGGTTTTGACCTTTAGTTTACGTCATAGGCTAGAAAAAATAAAAAATAATTTTCACTGCTAAAGATTCAAAACATTTAAAACATTATATAGAGGTTTATAGAGAACTGGACTTTTTTCTAAAAATTAAAACAAAACTTTAGATATCAAGATTTGAAAAACATGTTGCTATGGCAGCGGTGAATTTAGGTTGACTGACAGTAAGTCTCAAAAAGCATATTAATAAATTTTATCAATAGTCAAGGGCATATGAATTCAAACAGGGCAAAACATTGGTCATAGTTTTGACAGAATACAATTATTCAATTGCAATGGCAATGCCATTGATTAATTATCAAAAATTACAGAATTGAATGCAAAATAATGCTTTAAAAAGTTAACAATCAAATTTATAAAAAACAGGGCAGAATGGTTAAGCAGAAATAAATTAAATAAGCAGTGTATATAAACATTCGAACAAAATATGTCTTAAAGATTTGATACATGAGGAAGATTTTAAACTATCTTTTGTAAGTTACTATTTGACTTGTTGCTTTTTGTAAGACTGAAATTCTGAAGTATTAAATTTTTCAGAATGAAATACGGAAGAGAAAAAGCCGTCTGAATTATTTTGCAGAACAGCAATTGCCAGGTTTACAAACTAAATATTCGGCTAAAAGTTACAATTCGGATAAAAGCTACACAGAATAGCTTTGTACTCTTGATTACTCTTAAACCAAAGAAATAACTAGCAAAGTAACATGAAGATGTAAGTTGTTGAGTACACAACAAAATAAGTAATTAGCAGAAATCGGAAGTAACATTCCAGAAAAAGTTTAGCTGAAGCTAAGTTAATACCCTAAGTTTGAAAATTTGTACTTTTTTGTGAGTTTTTTTAGCCAGAATATTCAGACAGATGAGGACATATAGCTAGAGCTCTTACGTTACGAAAGTTCATCTGATCAGCAGAGGGGCAGAGGATGAAAAGTTTTGCAAGCTGCAATACCTCAAAATGAGTTATATAGCTAGGACACAAAAAGTTTATTGAATATTTCTGAAGCTCACATTTGAAAAACTTTAACACGCATTTAATATGCACATCTTTCACTTTGTTCTTGGCTATGTTTTTCACAAAATCTTCCAATTTAGAATCATTTTTATCCTCTTAAAAGTTTTAAAATGGCATGATTTTCATTTGGTACAGTTAGCTTTTGACTTTCAACATGTGAAACGGTGTCTCGGAGTAGGTGCACACTCTGAGACTATGTATAGATCCCTTCGCATTGTTTACCTTATTACGTCATTGAAGAGAAGACAAGAAAATACTAGGGTTAAGTGGTACTTAAAGGCTCATCTATAGCCTTTCATCTTAAAATATGTTAAACAAATAATCAAAATATTGAGGCAGAACAAACTCCCTTTCAGATAACTTCGTTCTTCCTTCTAATTTAAAGACTGTTTCTTCCTAGTATGCACTAGTAGTGCTAGCGACCGTCTTCCTGCTCAAATATTTTTGGAGGCTTGGGGCCACTCAGTCAATTGTGGGAAACGTAAACAATGCGACAGGGTCTATATACCAGCCATTTCTTGTGACGGTTGACGCTATGCCAATGTTTAGAATCTGAAAGTTTCAATCATGGCATATATCTACGAAAACAATACCAATATAATTTTTTTCTTCACCCAAGCAGTTTAAAGTTTTGAAGCATTGGCAGTGAAAGTTGAAACCATTATCAGCTTACCTTTTTAGATTAGAGAGAAACATATTTTTTATTTTGGTAAAAAAAAATTGACAAAATGCCAATTTTTCACAGGTTGAAATTCTGATTTTCAGACGCACTCTTTCAAAATGATAACATTTTAGTTTCAATGAAAAGCTTTTTGTGTTTGAGCGTCAATATCTTCTAGTTAATCAAGATATTTCCTAGAAGTTATGCTGTAAAACAGCACATTCGCCATATTTTGCGGCGGCATAGTTAATATAAATATTAAAAAAATTCCATTTCTTCAAAACTTTGAGAATAAAAATTTTTCAAATTAAATAAGCTCATCAGCACTTCCAAAATTGGAGGAAATAATTTGTTTGGACATTCTATATTCATTCATTAAAATGATACCGATGAATTAATATGTTAACTTGGCAAAAAAGATCTTTGATAACACAAAACTTTATTTTACATATATATTAACACTTGCATGAACAAAATTGTTTTAAATAGTACTAATATGTCAGATTTACAATACAACACTAACTCATATATGACAACAGAAACCAAACACAACTAATAAGACAAATAACATAATGAATTGCATGTATGTCGTGGCCACCCCAGAAATAAGCGCTACCAAATCTCTGGCACAACATACCATGTCTGCACCCATGTTGCAATTTGGACATGAAAAAAATAACAGCACTATGACACAAACACGGCCAATAAAAAGTAAAAAGCACGCTGGCCACATATGAAAACATATCACGATCAACATCTGGACCAACAATCACACTTTTGAAATAGACAATTTTTTTGAGCGCTCTAAATTTATTCATCAAAACAATATGGATAATGTTCTCAATTAATTCATTCGCACACAACGAAAGTGTTTTGATAGCACCCCACCTTTAATTTTAATTTTTGAATAAATAATTTCTTCGAACGTTCCAAATTTATTCATCGAAATTATATGGATAATGTTTCAAATTAATTCGCTGACTTGATAAATGTCTTTCGACATTCAACACCATGTTATTTGTAACTGTAAACAATTTGCTTGAAGTTCCAAAGTTATTCGTCAAAACGATAAAGATATGTTCTCAACTAATTTATTCGTACAAGTCTT
The DNA here is from genome assembly GCA_025330745.1 of Cladonema radiatum. Lineage (NCBI taxonomy): Eukaryota > Metazoa > Cnidaria > Hydrozoa > Anthoathecata > Cladonematidae > Cladonema > Cladonema radiatum. Next base: position 7,693 of record JANSTP010066788.1, read on the forward strand.
TTGATAGCACACCACATTTATTTTCAGTTTTTAAATGAGAAAATTATCTGAACCTTCTGAATTAATTGATCGAAAGGTTATTCTAAATGCTTCGAATTCACTAGCTGGCTCCAACTGTCCAAGGTCTTCGAAACAGTTTTTTCCTGATTTGTACGTTATGAAATAGACAATTTGCTTGAACATTCTAAACATAGTTGTCAAAACATACATGTAATGTTCCATGTTAATTCATCGACACATTAAAAGTTCCTTGACAGCACAAAACCCTTTTATTCGTAACTTTCAAAATATATAAACAATTTGTTTGCTGTTGCTCTTATGAATTTATTCACCAAAGCGATAATGTTCCAAATCAGTTCATCCATTTGACAAAAGCTCTTTATAAAATTATTGGTTTCAAGATATGATTCATATTCACAACACATTAAAAGCTTGAGGAATATTTTCAACTATAACTGAAGAAACTAGCTTTAGCCTCCGTAACTAGATACCCTAGCCATTCCATCAAAAAGTTTGTTATTCTAGCTAGCTAAAGCTTGCTGCTCTCTCCCGTGTTGCATAATAGTTGAAGTCTGAATCTAACCAATACAAAGCTTCTTTTCTTCTTCGTCAGTTCGTAGTTCAATCAGTGATGCAGTTCATATCAGTCTTTCAGTCTTTAGTTCAATCAGTTTTATGAAGTCCATACTTTCATATGATATCAATCGCTTGCAACCTAGCTACTGTAGCTTTTTCATAAAGCTGGTAGCACCATATCCAATTCTTATCTTTTGCTTTGCTTAATTTGGCATCTTACATAATAATCTAACTGTCCAACACTGAACAGTCCAAAAAGGCAAACTACTTCAATCTGCTTTTAGCTCACTGTCTTGACTGACTTTCGATTTCCCAACAGCTCGAGGCAAAGCGGTAACTCATTATAACGATGAAAGAACCTAGAAAAACATATGCAAACTAGAAGCAATGGTGCTACAACATGGGGAGCTTACTATTTTGCATGTGCATTCAATCTTATCTCTAAAATAATAAAATTATGCAAGTTGACAATAGCTTAAGACAAAGACATATCGTTGAAACATGCTACTTTATTGTTTCATTAATGTTTCTGTTGTCCGGGATACCTCAATATCATGGGGTAAAAAGACTTCAATAATATTTCGAGAAATTCAGTCATATTCGGGCTCTTTGTTCAGGTATGAGAAAAAGATTATTTTTAACAATAAATCAGAAGAAAACCTGGAATAAAATACTTTAATCGGAGAAACTTTCAGGAGAGAAACTTTCGCGAATTTCGTGATTTTTGACTTTTTCGCAAAACTTAGACTCGTCAAAATATAAAATAGCAGACTCGATAACACTATTAAATAAAACATACGTCTTTCCGAAAACTTTACATTTTAGTGGGGGGTCTAGGTGGAGGGGTGGAGGTCAAAAGTTGCATAACCCCAAAGGCATTAGTTCTGCCAAGTTTCACAACTCTAGGTACTGTAGATCATGTACTATGGAGGAAAACGCCAAACCAAGTGATCTATGAGGTCATCACTATCAGCGGGAGGCCCGGGGGTTGGGGGCCAAAAGTTACGAAACCCCATGGACATTATCTACCTAACTGTAGCCAAATTTTCCACTTTTCTTGTTCTTTATAATTGTTATTCATCTTGATTGGAACTTAGCTAGAAATAACTATCTAGAACTAAATCATGATCTATTGCAAAGAATACAAAATCATTCCTGAATAATTTTTTATGCAACTTGGGCAAAAAAGGCGTGGTAATTTGTCGTTCGTGTTGGTTTTGTGGCTTAGGTTATAAACCATTTTTCTTTGTTTGAAAAAAGCCTTGGAACTATGCAGCCGAAAGGGTAATGAATTACTAAAAGGTATTTTGTTAACTTGTTATTTACTAGACTCATCATCTGACATATTTCTTCTCATCTTAAAATGTGACAAAATTTGACTTAATTTATCAACAAATATTTGTTACTAAAATTTTGACACGGTAAATGATAGGCAGATCGAACTCATATGTCAAAAACGTAAAGTGGAAAAGCGTTTTTATTTTTCATTGTTGCAATGCTTAAGGGGTTTTTAGGTGTTTAACACTTGCTTTTTTTCCTTTTATTTACTTGTAGACAAAATATATACTTACTTTACTTAATAATATTTTTGTAGGTAAGTTATTGGGTAATGCCGTCGGAAAATCGAGTTGTCAGACTATAGATGTGTCGAAATTAAGAACATGATAAAACAACTGTCGGCATATAGAAATGTTTTTCGATTAATTTGTCGGAATATCGAAATATTGGGCAAAAGGATGTCCGACTAACAAGGGGGACCCTTTTATCCATAACAGTTTGAAAAAAGCCATACATCTGATGAAGAAAAATTATGTCATTTTTTTTTGTTTTTTGGAAAAATGTTGCAGTGATGGAGAGTATTATTTGCGTAGCCGTTAGAAATATTTGAGCATATTTAAACATGCTCAAAGATTTGTTTGAGCATAATATCTTTTATAAATTATCTTAAAAGAAGTACGTGGGAGAACAAAATTTTTTTTCATTTAATAATTTGTATGCGGTTTTTCAAACTGGCAGCTTTGCGCAACCGAAGAATTATTTGCAGTTTAGCGCGTTACAGATTGGCGCGCTGTTATTTTTATTTCTATTTGCTAAGTACATTTTGAAGCGAGACGATTTCGCTAAAGCTACCCATAAATAAACTAGAAGCAGTGGTGCTACAACATGGGGAGCGTACTATTTGGTATGTGCGTTCAATCTTAACTATAAAATAATAAAATTATGCAAGTTGAGAGTAGGTTAAATCAAAGGCATAACGTTGAAACATGATATTTTATTGTTTCATTAATATTTCTGTAGTCCAGGGTACCTCAAAATCATGGGAAAAGAAGACTTCAGGAATATTACGAGAAATTCAGTCCTATTTGGATTCTTTGTGCAGGTATGAGAAAAAGATTTTTTTTAACAATAAATCAGAAGAAAAACAGGAATATAATACTATAATCGGAGAAACTTTCTCGAGAGCAACTTTTGGGAATTTTGCGCTTTTTAACGTTTTTGCAAAAGTTAGACTCGTGAAAATATAAAATAGCGGGCTTAATATTAACAATATTAAACAAAACATATGTCTTTCCGAAAACTTTACATTTTAGCGGGGGGTCTAGGTGGAGGGGTGGGGCCAAAAGTTGCATGACCCTAAGGGCATTAGTCCTGCCAAGTTTCACATGACTCTATGGAGGGAAACGCGAAAGATGACGTCATCGCTGTCGGCGGAAGGTCTGGGGTTAGGGGGCCAAAAGTTGCGAGACCCCATGGACATTACGTCTGCCAAGTTTGGTCCATTCTGACCTTTTGGTTCCTTAGATATTGTCATTTTTGTACTAAATCGCTACTCGTTTTATACAAAGTTTGCCCTGTTTATCCATAACAGTTTGAAAAGAGCCAAACATCTGATAGAGAAAAATTATGTCATTTTCTTTTGTTTTTTGTTAACATGTTGCAGTGATGCAGAGTATTACTTGCGTAGCCCTTACAAATGTTTGAGCATATTTAAACATGTTCAAAGCTTTTTTTTGAGCATAATATGTTGTATAAATTATCTTAAAAGAAAGAACGTGGGAGAACAAAACACTTATTTCATTTAATAATTTTTATGCGGTTGTTTAAACTGATAGCTTTGCGCAACCGAAGAATTAGTTGAAGTTTAGCGCGTTACAGATTGGCGGCCTGTTATTTTCATTTTTATTTGCTAAAAACATTTTGAAGCGAGACGATTTTAAACATGGATTCGCTAAAGCTCCCCATGATAAAGGAAAATGGAGGCGAAGAAAAAAATACACGAGTAATCTAAGAAAAAATTAGCTACGGAAATTTTTAAAAAAGATGGATTTTTATAGGAAATAAGGATAAATCTTTGCTGTAGTTTTAGAAATATCTAATATAATTACATACAAATTATATACAAATAATTTGTATATTGAAAGCATCTTTAGTCTTTAACATACAGTCCTCTGATTACCCTTTTAGTTTCGAGGTTGAATTTAGTTATATTCTCCAGATGCGTAGATATAGCGCTGGGAACGAAAAATAATAAAGAAAAAAAATATAAACATATGACTTGTATAAAAATTATAAAAATTATAAAAAAATATGACTTGTTAATACATAAATATGGAAGAGCGATAGCTTTTCAAGAACAGTTACTTGCAGATTTCAAGGCACAAAGTTTTGGAATTTTTCAGTGCTTCGATTTTACTGTTTTGACACTTTATATAAATGTTTTGAGGTAGAAATTGGTAAAATGAAGTCATAGCATTAGTATGCTTCCATGCTGGTTAAAAATAATATTATTGCTCACAAACCATTATTTTTATGTGTAAATATTGAAAAAATCAAAAATAATCTTTCTTTAAACTACCTCGTCCCAGTGAATATCATCAAGGAAGAAGGGATCTGGGAACGAATTTGAGTTGTAAAAAGATTTTGAACCATATGATAAAAATATTTTTTAAGTAACTATGGCGAATGTTTTTTGATATGCATAGATATAGTACTGAGAAGTAAGAAAATAAGAAATAATAATAAATATATAAAGCAGGAAGAGTATTCTCTTCTTGGAATTCAAATAAAGAAAGGATAGTAGTCAAAAAAATTCTAAAAAAATGTACAACTTGTACAATTTACTGTTTGTACTTGTAGTTTACAAGCAAATCATCAATACCACATGCACGACATTTTCTTCTTATATTATTAAAAGTGAGGGGAAGCGAATTTCCAATTGCAGTGAGAGCGTCAAAACAAGAAGAATGACGTCATGTTTTATGGCATGCCGAACAAAACCGCTTTGCAAGGGAGCAAACTACAACAACGAAACGCATTTGTGCGAGTTATGCGAGTTGAAAAACGTGGAAAAAACTCGCGAAAACCTCCACGAAACTGTATCTTCTTGGTCTTCTCTAGTGCCAGCACTATGGCTAAGTTTGTCATCAAACAAAACATCGGATAACCAGACATCGAACAACCAGACATCGGCAAACCAAACAATAGAGCAGAACATTGCTTTGAAACTCGACCCAAGTGTTGGAAATTACGACCTGCCAATTTACGAGAAAAAATTGGAAATGAAAAGTTTGTCGCTTTGCACTTGGCTGTTTATGGAGAAATTTGTCGGAAATCCAGTAATATTCGCATTCGCCAAGGAAAAAAAGGACGCTCTTAATTGTAACCTCATTCTTACTCCCTTCAGAGAGAACTATTTGTTGATAGATAGCATAAAATGGGGATTAGTATTGGACTGGGCGTTTCCTACAAAAGAATGGTTGCACATGTGCCTCACAGTTGATGTCAACACGTTTTCGATGTACATTAATGGGACTCTTGTAGACACTCAGGTAAAAGATCACATCCCGAGCATATCTCAAACCAGTACGTTCCTGGCTATTGGTACAGAATTTGATCCAAATAGTCAAGGTAAGTGTCTGGTCGACAAGATTCAAACAATGACTGGCTCAATTTTCCAAATGAATATATGGAAGGGCGTTATTTTACCCAATGATATTGAAAAGGCGTATGCGGGCGACATAAGAGAAGAAGATTTATTTATGGCGTGGAATGAGTTTCTTCAAATCCGAGAAACAGATACGATAAAAAAAGTACCATGGAATTGAAATGTTCAATTCGACTAACATTTGAGTTGCACAAACAAGAAATAAATGAACTAGTATGACTCAATGACTGGATGAAAAAATTTCTTAACAAGAAATTTCAATTTTATGGCATTGAAATGCACTTTTATTAATATATTTTGCAGGTTCTAATGATGTAATGTGCACCCATATGAAATTCAAAGAAAGAAAGAAAAAAAACGTCAAAAAGCGTAGTTTATTCCTTTTTCAAACCTCTGACTTTTCATGTCCCTAAAGTATTATTTATGCACGATAGGTCATTCAATTCATGAACTAATAACTATGGGAAAAACTGTCTGAGGGACATGAACTTGTTTTTTTTGGCAAACATTCAAGCTTTTAAATAGAAGTCAAATTATTTAAGATTCCATTCTTGGGCCACTTCTTTTCTCGTATACATGGAAGACTTCCTAGTTACCTGCCATGAGTACCAACGAAAACCTTCGTTCATCTATTTAGAAAAAACCCAAAATCTGTGCTACTGTTCGCATCAAAGACTTCAGTGCCGTAGCCACCGGGGGGGCCAGGGGGGCCCAGGCCCCCCCCCCAAAGATTTTTTTAATTATGGCTTTGCTTATTTGAAAAACCGAAAATTATAATTAAAAGATGCAAATTT
>JANSTP010066899.1:0-14003 GCA_025330745.1 Cladonema radiatum
CCAAATTTTGTTTTTATGTTGCGTTTTGGGACAAAGTTTTTAAGATACAGAATGATTGAGTGCTTTACAAGGGCTACTACCAATCTTCATGTTATAACTGATAATGTAGAGAGCAGTGACAATTTGGATAACCAACTTTTGAATACATGGAAAGCATTAAAATGTGTAAATTATAACACTTGTAATTACGATAGATTACAAGATAAATTGCACTTTATCTTTAACGGAGTTCAACATACCGTTGTGAATAATATCAAAGAATATACGATGTCTTATATTATTAGAAGGTAGGTGTTTTTCACTTTTTTTGGTTTGCTTTTTTTATATAGCGCAGTCATATTTATGTTATCAAAATAATTTAGTGTCTAAATACTAAGTGAAAGGCCTGGTGTTTTGCTGCATGCCATCCTTAGTCAAATATACATCAGACATCTAGGTAATGTATTCTTGCTATTATTAAAGAAAAACAATTCTTGAAAAAAAGTTGAAAAATTCAAGTCATCAAAGTTAATGTAAATTTTCCCAAGGATTACTCTAACTTGTTTTACCTGGACCCATTGATGACTTTACTATTAGAAACTGAGAATGAGTTTTCTATTGCCTCAAAATATGAGCAATTAAACGAGTGCCAATAAATCTCTAACAATCATATGGGTATGTAAAATCCCAACATTGTTATTCATTATGCCTTTGATCAAGATGTACTAAAAATACTTCTAAAGACTCTACATCTTATTTTCACTCTCTAGCTGCCATGGTAAAAGCTTATGAAACTTAAGTTACAGAAGTCCCTTAAAGTGCTAACAATTACTCCTAAAAATGAAAAGGGCTATTGAGAATTAAATCAATTCAATATGATTCAAGTATAATATACCAGTTTATATGTATCTATTGATTCCAATCAAAGCTCTTCCTTAATACCAACATTCACACCAATTCGATTATCAAATCTCACCAACCAATAAATATGTTCATTAATATATTTATATCAATTTCTTTTATCTAAATATATACAAATTCATGCATGTTATCAATCTCCGTCCCTTTTCTCTTATCTGTTTGTTTTTGTTTTGACAGTGTATTTACATGGCACTAATGTTGCAGAACGATACAAAATAGTGGCTGCATAACTCATGTACATATAAGGACTCTACTTTTCCCTGAAATTTTCTCATTACTTAGATCATTTTATTCACTACTGGATACTATGTGGCTTATTTTTATTATTATGTTTATTTATTTATTTATTTATTTTTTCATTTTATGTTTATGATTTGTTATTATTACTAACATTTTACTTAGAGTGTGCTAGAAGTGTGATAGACTTCCTAATGGCAACTTTTCAATATGGAAGGAGATAATCCTCATTTGGTTAGAACATCACATAATTGTTTTTCATTTTCAATACTTTGAACTCTGTTTTCATCATTTTGAATCATCTCTCTAATTGCACTTATTTCGACTCTCAGTCCGCAATCTGGTATTTGACATGAGCTTCCTGAAGCTTCAAATAGTGATCTATTGTCTATAGAGCTTCAATGAGTACTGAGTTCAGACAGATTTCCTTAGAAAGTGAGCCGCATCCGAGCTATCAGTAAGAGGTAACTTTTCTGCTGCTAATATTGATCACACTACCCTTCTTTATCTATTAGAACTCTGCATTAGTTGGATAGAATTTGACGATCATCACTGATCATAACAATAAAGCCACCTTGACTGAGCCCATTGCCTACATTGTTGAAAATAGCATCAAAAAATACTTTTAATACTGTAGAACTTCAAAATTTTAGCGGTATGACTATATGAGTGTTTGACCTTTTGACATAATCGATTGTTTTATATATGATCTTAATATCTCTCATTGTTGCATCTTTAATTTTGGAGCTTACTTCTTTCACGACAAAACTAACTTCTGGTCTTGTCATTACTGCTAACGAGTTTCATTGCCCCATTACGCCTCTGAGTTGGGACACTTCTGTGTCACTTATTTAGTCTTGTGTCTTGATTGCTCAGTTTATCACTTGCCATTTTAATCCTTTTCAGCCTGGGGGGTAAGTTTACTCTACTCTCAAGAACTAAACATCAGCTGAACTTGAAATTTCCTAGGTGCCACCATTTTCATCACATCGTCACTAATTTTTTTACCTGATTAATAATTTTTGGTATTTTCCTATAACAAAGTAAGGACTGGATTTCAAGGCACCTTAATACTTTTGGATTTTTATTTTCTTACAGATATCCTTATTATATGCTGAATTTCAGCATATAAAATTATGGTTCCAATATTCAGCAAGGTTAGCCCAAAATTTGAGTTTGAACTTGCAGAGACTGATTTTTTGGTGTTTTGAAGTGGGGTAAATTTACCCTACCCCAATATCTTGAGAAGCAAAAGTCTATATAAAGTAAGACTTTGCATGGTAATAGCCCACCGTATATAGTTTTAAAAAACAAAAATGTGGCCACTAGGGTGTTATGAAGTCATCATTTATTGTTTCCTGCCTTTACTAGCTTAAAAAATAGCTAAAATTGGCCAAAGCTTTAAGCTCCACTTCTGTGATGCTATAATTGTTAGGGTGATTTGTGTTCCTTCATTTGAGCATGTTGGGCAGCACGTTCTAAAATTTTGAATTTCCTCGAAGCCTTAAGTAACAAGTCAAGCATATACATGCTTATGCTTTCCCATCAATGACTTTTGATGTGACATACCAATATAGAGATATTGATATTTAGCTGTTTTCAGGTTCCTCACAATAAACATTTTCTTTTTTCTACTGGTTTAATTCTTTCATTTTAGCTTGTGAAACTTTCATATTATTGCTTGCTATCAGAATGTCTGTCTCTGCTTCTTTGGTGTCATCAATATTAGTGATTTCATTTAATTCATTCAGAAAGTTCATAATTTTCTCTCCATTTGAAGTTTCAACATTTGAAAAACTATTAAACTGTTCCCATTTTCTTTATATTATACTATAGGCTTTAATTTCATCATCTAGATAGATGACATGCATTGTCATACTACCTCTATGGTCATCTTGATTTGTGATTATAATGTTAATTTGTGCTTGGTTCCTTTGGAGTCATATGGTTTCTCAACAGTTCTACTTCTTCGTTTTCACAAACTTCAGCATTTGATGTGTGATTTACGTTTTTTTTTTTGTTTGATGGCATATTACTGGAGTTTTCTATGCTAAGATTTTTAGATTTAGTATTCTTTTTATTAAGAGAATCAAAGAGAGGATATGGTTGAGCATATGGTCTATGGTCTTGAGCATATGGTCTATGGTCTTGAGGATATGGTCTTTATGGTTGAGTACTGATATAATAGTCATATTTTATCAGTACTTGTTGTCCGTCTTTACCAATGACATTTCCCAGTCCATGCCATGCTGAATTATTCTTGTGTTTGTGGTAGACATGATCACCAGTTACATAGTTAATATCTAGATAATCTTTTTCTCGTTTCACAAAATTTATACAGAAAATCCCCGTCTTTATTGACACAACAAATCTCGAAATACAAATTAACAAGGCGCCTGCTATACCTTTATGTATTAAACTTGATACAAACATATAGCTTATATGATATGGATTTGAAACTAGTTTTATTCCTTGTTGCCATGGCATCCACTTACCAAACCAAAAATAAGGTAATTTTCCTAACATTTAATAAAATGAAGCCAGCTAAGCATTTACAAAGCAAATTTGTTATGCATATTGCCCAAAACGTTCTAAAGAATATGCTCCCTATATTTACCCATGCCTCCATGAAAACCATTTATGACCCAATAGGTGCAATTATTTCCAAAAAATTTAGTAAGAAGACTCCTAATATAAGTAAAGTCACCAGACTTAGGACATATTTATGCTATATAATTTTGAGCATTTTAAAGTCAAATTGTTTTCACTCTCTGTTCGCATCTAGAAAAAACAAATTTCTCAATAATATGTAAAACCTTTTTATCGAAACTTTTTATGATATTAATGGTTATGAAGGAGGTAATTTTCAATTAATATCTGAAGAAGTTGCAGGTTGTTTCCATTCAGTAATATCTGCAAGCTAGAACTCACACAAAAAAGTTAGTTGTTACATCTCTTCTCATAACATCCCCTTTTCTATCTATGCCTTTTATGAATTACGAAGAGCTTTCCATATTTTTTTCAAACAATATCTTGACATTTGAGATTAGAATCTTTTCCAAATTAACAACAATATATCTTTATTGATCATTAGGGCAGTTCTTTGCATTAGTTTTGATGGGAATGATAAACTAGGGCTTTTTGCCAACTACTTTAGATTTGAATTCTTTGTCATTGCTTACTTGATTTGCCTAGCCACAATCTTTATAACCTTTTATGCAATGTTTTCTTGTTGATTTAGACTGTGGGAGCTTTACCTTAAATTTATTGACTGCTGATGCTTCATTTCCTAATACTTCACATACTTTCTTAGCTAAGTTAACTAAATTTTCCCAAGTTTTGAAAAATTAATTTGAGTATTGACATAAAGAAAACTCTGAAAGAACTAGAAAAGATGGTTTGTGGAGAATTTTTTTAATTTTGTAAATTATTTGTTTTCATTAGCTATCCATGGTTTTATTTTGAAAAACAAGACAAAGAAGCACTGGAAGCTAACTTTGGTAGGTTATACTTTTTCAAATATTTTTTTTCCATACTAAATAATGTGAATAAAAACAAAGGTGATGCCCCATATTTGGATATCGGTATGCATTATTTTGAAACAAGGAAATAAAAGATTTTTATCAGCTCAAACTTCTTTATTGGAATAGCATGCAGAAAGTGTCAAAGTCCTAATGGTTGTAGTATCATATAGTCTATGGTCTTGAGGATATGGTCTATGGTCTTGAGCATATGGTCTATGGTCTTGAGGATATGGTCTTTATGGTTGAGTACTGATATAATAGTCATATTTTATCAGTACTTGTTGTCCGTCTTTACCAATGACATTTCCCAGTCCATGCCATGCTGAATTATTCTTGTGTTTGTGGTAGACGTGATCGTAGGCGTCTGTCTGTTGGCATCTGTAGGCGTCTGTCTATTATTCTTTTTCTAGATTTATTTATTGCAATTAACTTATTTTATTTAGTCTGATGATGTCACATGTATAGTAGTGATGAAAGCTCACAAATAATATGATAATGTTGAAAATGTTTACATCTATTCTATGTGTATTATTCCTTACCAAGATTAAATGGCCAAAGAATAAATCGATACTCTATTGTTCCCTGTAAAAGCTGAAATAGCAGAAAATGTAAAAAACAGATTTCAGACATGTTTTTATCAAACCAGGGAGTCAAATTTAAAAGGAACCCTCCATCGTTATGAACCTATCATCAGTTGCAGTTACGTAATAACCACTACGTTACAGGCGCTAATATTTATCTTATCAAACGTTTGTAAATATGGAAGTTCTCATACTTAAATAATGAAGAAAAGATCTTCTTCCCCCTACCTACTAAAAGTATCTGCAAAGATAAGTCACGTAAAAACAAATATACATCGATAAAAAAAACTATACACCGGTAAAAAAAATCCATCGGTAAAAGTGACAACTTTTTACATTGGTGACTAAAATATATTATCAACAAAATTTTTTTCCAAACAAAATTTTTTTTACCGGCGTATAATTTTTACCAACAGTATCTTCCAGAACCCCAAAGATTTTTTTATGAGGTTTTCACCAAACATCTTCAAAATGGAAGACCTTTCACCTCTTCAGGATTTCTGGAAACTTGTCCTTGAGAATGGCAATTGTGCACATAGTCACAAAAAAATTCTGCATAGAAATGTTACTAGATGTATTTTGCTGTAAGGCATAAAGTTTCATAAACTGTGAGTAGTCAGATGTTAATATACAATGCCGCGAGGCATAATTCTACAGAAATACCCTTCGCGTGGTATTCATAATTACCAATTGAGTTTGAAGATTATTTCTTTTTTGTAAAATAATAAAACATTAAGTTTATCCAAAGTTTGAAAAATGATTTTTTTCCTATAGCTTGGCAGAAAATGTTCTTACAAAAACCAAGCCCGCAGATTTAGGAGTTTTGACTCCTTTCAAGTAAATACCACAATTTCCTGAAAATTTGATATAGAGGCCCATACTTTACTTTCACCAACCAAACTTGGCACATATGTGCTTTTGATAACAAAACATCAACTCTACAATTACTACTAAATAGGCTAGCCACATATACCAGAATATTCTTGAAGATTTTTGACCCAAATATACATGTTGTTTTTTCAGTCTTATACTTTTATTCTATGTTCTTTTTATTTTTAAATGACAAATTTCTCTTAGTCAGCAAGGAATCTTGCAGGGATTTTTCACTGGGACTTCATCAGCATGCCAATCTGATTATTGATGAGAGCAAAACTAGATGAAATTTAGTGAACTTGAAATGGCAAGCAGTTTGATAGGAAAACATAGTTTTCAGATGACACAGAAAGCATTGTCCTTCCTGCAAAAACCAATAGTATTAATTCCAAAAAGAATGACAAAATAATAAAAGGGTTGAATAAGTGTCTTTTTAAATATCTTAATAACAAAATCCTTTATTTCACAAATGGAACAATTCACCAAAAATTCAACAACAATACCCATCTTATGTCCAGTTTTTTATGCCCTGTTATCATTGTAACAGTTAATCAATGCATACCACTAGCCAGAAACCTGCTGTATGCTGATTACTTAAACCTGGCATGCTTGTACTAAAATGGTTTTTTGAATTTTGAGAAATTGAATTTTAATGATTAGAACAGTAGTACAAAGATTGTCATGTGTCTAATATAAAGTAAATAACCATTATCGTAATGTTTATCCATTAGAGTAAAAATGTCCATATCAAAGTAAATCTCCTTGTCCATTTTACAAAACTATAAAACTTTTTGCTCATACTCAAGCTTTTTGCCCATACATTTGGCATTGTGTTTTTGAAAAAATATTTGTATCTCTTACTCTATTTCTACCCCCACCTCCTTTTTTTTGTTTCTTTATAGATATATAATATTGTTTTCAAAGTCATGTATTAATCATGCATTAATCATAATCATTTCTTTTAATCATTGAATTGCTTCTTCTTAAAATTTAAAGAATATCTCTTAATTAGTAAAAAGAAGCCATCACTCAACACGGCTAGAGAGTCCTGGCAATTTTATGTCCTAGACTTAAATGAAGTTGCCATAGTAACGTTTAAAATCTTTGAATTATTATTAATATAATTGCTTTGACTGTAATGTCATTATTAGCATGAGAATGTGAAGAGTTCCTCACAAAAGATCTTTCTCAGTTTTTAAAATTTGGCTATTAATTTATTCCCATGATTGTTGTTTTTAATCAGTCTGAATAACTTAAGGCTTTGGAATGATTTTGTGTGCTTTATTGGAATGGCAATAACACAATACTTTTACAAAGGCAAATGTACTAAAATCTTATTTAAAATGTTGGTAACCAAACTTTGAACATATGTACCCCAAATAGTTCTCGAGATTTTGATCCCAGTTTTTATCCCATCTTGCTATGATGATGACCGGTGACTTCGGAGAATAGTTTTACTTCTTGTTTTTATGGCTACGGCTTAGAAAGACTACCTTAAGTGTACAAATTTTCGCGAGGATAAATTTTCACAAGTTTCGCGAATTTAGCCCACATTCGCAAAATGAAATCCTCATGAAATATTTCCAATCAGCAAATTCGCGAAAATGTGTCCTCCTGAAATTTTTAAAACTGGTGATGTTGGTGAGAAAAAAACATCGTGAAAACTTTCTACTGACAATGAATTGTGCAAATGATTAAAATGACCACATTTTTGTTTATTTTAGATCCATTTTATTTTAGTTTCGTATCGTTTTCGGTCTGTTTTGTGAAAAGAAGTCATCGTAAAATACTGAATTCGTGAAAATTAATCCTCGCGAAATTTATGAAAAGAAATGCAAATTTTTTGAGCTCGCGAAAATAAATCCTGGCCAAAATTTGTACACTTAAGGTATTTTCCAAAAGAATATATAACAAAACCCCTGCTACAACTACTAAACCTAGTACACATATACCCCAAATGGTCCAAACGATTTTGAATTTTGCCACCCCTTTTAAACATTGACAATGTTGAAATTTTTTCATAGATGCCGATGATGCTATGCAACATATCATTAAGAACAACAATGTTAATTTATTTCATGAGTTTACAAGAATCAATAAAATTGATCCAATCACATATCAAACTCAACAATTAAGAAGGAACCTCTTACATCTTGCTGCCAAACACGATGCTGTCAGTATTCTGGCATTAACATTGAATAATTATCATTTCTGTCTTGATGGACGAGATAAGAATGATTACACAGCACTACATATTTCTTGTAAACAGAATAATATCAATGCAGTTAAACTGCTGTTGCAGCACAATTCTGATGTCAATGCGAAAAACAAGGAGAGTGTAACGCCTTTGCATGATTGTGCTGTTAGCAATAGTGTAGATGGAACAAAATTGTTATTGGAACATCATGCCGATGTTAATGTAAAAGTTCCTGATGGCCACACACCTTTGCATTATTGTGTGTATTACAATAGTGTAGATGTAATGAAAATATTATTAGAACATGCTGATGTTAATGTGAAGGATAATGATGGTTGGACACCTTTGCATTGTTGTGCTAATGATAATAATATTTATTTAATGGGAATATTATTAGAACATCATGCTGATGTAAATATGAAGAATAATGTGGGTGAAACACCTTTGGATATTGCAGTTGACAATCATTTCATTAATATTATAAAACTGTTGAAAAATTATTTAGATTAAGTGCACAGATTTTTCAACTCTTGTCACTAAGCTTCTCGTGTATAAACTTGTATATATTTTCCATAGATTAAAAATTAACGTTATCATTTTTATATGTGGATAATACTGTTTAGGTATGCATATAGATATACTGACTGTGTTTCTTATAAGGTTAGTAGGTCATGTCATTAAAAATTAAATGAAATGAAGATCTGATTTAATTGCTGTTTTTTGTTTATAAGATTATCAAAAACGTTTACTTAATGGTTTCATATTCGATTGCAATAGGGTATTTATCCAAGAGTTCATTTAATCAGAAGATTTTTCTTAATGTTTTTTCCATTTTAACAGGTATTTATTTTGCAAAGTTATTGAAAATGGGAGAAATGACTTCATTTTCTATATTTTTAGTATGTTTTTTGCCAATTCAGTTGATAAATTGTTGTTTCAAGCAAATTTATAGATGTATTTTTTAAAAAAGAAGCAAAAGCAATAATTTTTGAATTCATAGAAATACCTAGGTATGGTATAAAGCTATAAGCTTGATTTTAAAATACAAAATATACATTATGTAAAGATGTTGTCTTATTCATTGTGTTGTTAGCGCAAATTTTGGAATTCATGATTCGAAAGAAGTATAGTCTTCGTCTTAGCCATTGAAATGAAAATAAATTCAAATGCAGATGTTATACTATCATAATGTTCTCTCTTTTTCCACGTCCTTCTTCTGCTAGTTAGTATGCACTATTATTGGGGTGACTTATTTCCAGGCTAAACTAGAATGTCCATTATATCAAGTAATCCATATTATTCAAGTTCTCTGAATTTGTCAGTCATTAAAACTATTGGATTTATAAAAAAGTTAAATTAAAGCGATGTTTTGTCATTTTTTGCTAGCCTGTTTTTTTTTTTTTTTATTTATTTTATTAATTGTAAATTTTAAGTGTAGATTATTAAGTGTCTATTTGCATATTAATATTATTGTTATAATTTTGTTATCATTATTATTTCGTATTTTTATTTATGAATAATGAATGAGTCAGGTTTTTCTTCTTTTTACTTTATTTTGGTGTAGTTCTTGTAAATTCAATGTAATGAATAAATTATTATATAAATAATTAATTATTATGTAATGAAAATAAAGAAAATTCATACTAATTATGCAATATCAAAGCTCTTCTCGACAATCTGCATATAAGTTTACTTTTAAGAAAAATCAAAGACTTTCCTCTTTAAAGTGTTTATTTTTTTTGTTGAAACTAAGTAAGGTCTTGTAATAATAGTTATGAATCAGTTACATTTTTAGAAACAGATCAATATAAGCATTACAGAGACCTTCTCAACAGACCGTTATTGAAGAGTTGGTTGACCTCTAT
The DNA here is from genome assembly GCA_025330745.1 of Cladonema radiatum. Classification (NCBI taxonomy): domain Eukaryota; kingdom Metazoa; phylum Cnidaria; class Hydrozoa; order Anthoathecata; family Cladonematidae; genus Cladonema; species Cladonema radiatum. The sequence continues at coordinate 10,178 of JANSTP010066899.1, forward strand.
GGAGAGTTGATTTTTAATTGATGTCCAACCATAGCTATTTTAAATGAATACAAAGAGTTATTTTAGAATTGAAAAAGACAAGACAAGTAAAGTAATTTTAAACTATTTTCTGCACGATTTTCTGAGCAAGTACATAGCTAAAAAGACTGTTTAGCTAAGAGACGACTAAATTCATCTCAGCTGCAGCAAATATTGAGGAACTAGATAAATATTTCGTTTTTATTAACTCAACAGGCTGTCTATATCTTTATTTGTCTTTAAACAAATAAGCAACATTCATAGAGATAAACTGTATTTTAACTAATTGTTAGTGGGATAGATATTTAATATCTCATACTATAAATTTTCTTATATATCAAATACTTATACTATACTATACTATACTATACTATACTATACTTATATATATTAAAACCTAGAATTGGGGATTGAGTCCCTTGTTTTGTTGTGTCAATTATTTTCCATTAACCCTATTCCTACTGGGGGGGGGGGCAGATTTCGCCCTCACCAGCAGTTTTTTTTGCAATAACTCCGAAACCAAAAGAGCTTTTGCCATGAAACTTTGTGACTTTGAACAAAATTTATCCCAGAACATTTTCATCCAAACTTTTTTTGGCAACATCCATTTTACTGCCGAGTATCCAATTTTTGGGGGTCATTTTTGGTCAAAATTCGAATTTTGGACCCAAATCTTTTGTTACTCCAGTTGGTAACAAAGTACTTTACTTTAATAGAAAAATAAAGAAAACCGTTTTGAAAAGCTCTTTTGCTTCACTTTTTATGCCTATTTTCAGTTTCACATCAAAATTTACAGTTTTCGTCAATCTGTAGGCAAAAAATGATGATGTCATCAAATTTTGATGACATCATCCGATAAATATGGCATCAAGTTGTTCAGAATAAGTTGTTCTAATAATGTACCAAGTTTTATTGCGTTACGATTAGAAGTTCCCGAGATCTCTGGTAGGGGCGGAATCCGCCCCCCCCCCCCCCAGTGTTACAGAGTCCCTTAAAAGCCCAGTAGTAATAGTGTTAAGTTTTTTGTTTGTTTCTTACTTAAAAACTTAAAGAGACAAGTTGTTATTCGGAAGAATCACGTTTAATTATGTGAAATGTTGGAAAAGAAAGAAGCTATTTTTAAAGCCCAAATTTTTTCTATAAAATGTGTTGCTTATTTTTCTATTTGTTGCTAGTTGCAGGGCTTTAAGCAAAAAATGTAAGTATGTAATAATTTGATATCCTGCGGGATTAAAACTTGAATTTCTTTATGCTTAGTCCATGAAGAATAATGACATATTGATTAGCAAAACCTTTTAAAAGGTATGTATTATATGTATGAATCTATACTTTAACAACCGCTCTACATGTGCTGTACATATGTCATGCCATCTTTTGCCTTTCTGAGCTATACTTTTTCAAGATGTAACTTGTCTATTTACAATTTTTGTTGCATTAGACTGTTTACCATACCTGTTTACCCTAGCAATGTCAAATACGTTGGTATTATTATAGATGAGCATTTGACGTGGAGAGTTCATATAGACAGCCTTTATCTATACCTTATACCTATCCCAACTGGGGGAGAGGGCAAAATCCCCCCCTTGTAGTTATTTTAGTATTACTCAAAAACTACAAGACATTTTGCTATGAAACTTTGTGACTTTCAACAAAATTTTTCTGGCAACATTTCCATCAAAACAATTTTTGTGACGGCATCCACTTTTGCCATGTTAATGGCCAAATTACCGTTTGGTAGGTCAAATTTTAGGGTCTTTTTTGGGCAAAATCTAAATTTTTGACCCAAAACTTCTATAACTCCAATTGAAAATAAAGTACTTCGTTTTAATAGAAAAATAAAGAAACCAGACATAAAAAGCTCTGTTGGTTCAATTTTAATGGCTCTCTAAAGTTGAAAGCCTGAAAATCCCAATTTTTGTTGACAAGTTGGCAAAAAATGATAACGTCATGACATTTTGATAAAGTCAGAAGACAATTATGTTACCAAAGTGTTCACAAAAACTTGGTCTATTAGAGTACCAAGTTTCGTCGCTTTTTCATAAGTGTTTCCCAAGATCTCAAGGGGGAGGGGGGCAAAATTATCCCCCCTCCTGAGTTCTGAGGAGCCCCTAAAACGGCCAGTTCTAATACGGTTAAGTTGTCTAAAGCGATCAGTACTGCAAGTGAAATTTGTGTTTCAGTTTATTATGTTTTTTTTTAATCTGATCGCACATATGGATGCTTAACCTAGCAATTTTGCAAGAAATATTTGATTGATAAGTTATGTTTTTCCAAAGGAAAACAATTAGAATATAAAATTCAGAAGCTTCATTTTTGCTATAAAACAGCAGTTATTAAGTTTTACTAAATTCATATATGAGACCGTCCAGTAATCATTGTCAATCAACAATAAATAAATACGTAACAACTAATAATGAAATATATACAAGTAATTCAGACTGTCATAAAATGTTACTAATTGCAAAAGGCTATAAATATTGCAAAACATATAAGCAACTCCAGGTATGGACCTCTCACTAAGAAGCAACTTTCAAATTTGTTCTTTGATTAAAATTTAAAGCATTAAAAATGCAGTTTGGTAGGTTTTGTTGAATTGGTATTTATTACTACTCAAATGGCACAGATGTACATTGTAGGTCACTTTTTCCTTTTATTTTTTAGAAAAATCACTGTTAGAATGCAAAAGCTGTATGTCTTTCTTGCAATACTAAATATTTGCCAAGCAACCGCTAAGCAACTTTCAAGTCTGAAACTCCTAAAAATGGGCATGTAGGGCAACATGCTGTCTAAGCTTTCAAATTTTTTTTTAAATAAAGCTAACTATTTGAATTCTTGAATTAATCCATCTTGAATTAATGGCTTCTATATATTAAAAAAAGAAAATTAGATCTTTTGTAAAACGTCCCCTACAAATATGTAGAACTTCAAGACCACCTTAACGGGCCTGTCATAATTAAAATTCATTTATTAATTTATTAAAATTTTACATTCTAGTCAGTTAGAAAAGACCTTCAGATGATTAAAGAATCTTTTGATAGAATCAAAAGATTGTTCAGAATTGTCCCAAAGATATTTGTAGTTAATTGTAAATAGTTATGATTTCATCAAAATGAATCCAATATTTCAAGGAATAATAATTATGAATATCTGAAAATCGATATCAGATAATTTTATTTATAAGAAGCCTTTGCATTCACTGGAAAAACTGAATTGCATTTTTTGGTGAAGGCCCTTTTTGAATTTTAATCTGCAACTTAATTCTCAAAAACAACATTATCTTAGTGGTTGAGGTAATTATGTTTGAAATTAGTACCAAGCAGTACTAATTTTTTGTACCTCCAGAAATTGCTGTGTCAGCAAAAAATCAAGAAAAACAAGGACAACAAAAAGTTTGGATTTGGAAATTGTTTATCTAATTATCTAGAAGAGCATTTAAAAACTCCATGAAAGTTTCGTTCCATTAAAATGTACAGATTTTTAGATATTATAATTTTCGTATGTCAGTATTTTTTATTTCATCTTAATGACATCACAACTGGGAATGCCCAAATGTTTAAATATAAATATCTTTCAAGGGAAAAGAGATTTTTAAATTCTGCAAAGAGATTGCTGTAGAATTATAAACTCTTTAATTTGAGACTAAGTTGTTTTTAAACATGACACTCACATATGATTGAAGAAACATTTGCTTCGTTAATTCAGTGTAGTTTTGAGCTTAATAAAAGTATTACTGGTGGTTTCATTTTCTCCTTATGTTAAGGGTTCTTAAGCCATATTATCTCGATCAATTTTCGTATTTCATTCATAT
>JANSTP010067010.1:0-14000 GCA_025330745.1 Cladonema radiatum
TTCAAAGTGTCCTTTTTGGCCAGGTGCCTGTCTTATAGTGGTGTTTTTTAAAGAGGGTTGAACAGAGGTTTATGCTTTTTACCGATCAATGCCTGAATCAATCATAAAACTCTATATCTGTGTCTAACTCACAACCCCCCACTCTGATCCGTCAAATGGTTTCTTTGCCCATCTTGGCACAGGTATTACGTAAATTGTATGCTTTTTATTCAGAGGATATATGGAGCTTGCAAATGGTAACTACGAAGATGCATATCAAAAATTCTTGTCACCACTCAGTATTCAACCAGATAATATATCTGTAAGTATTTGAAAAAAAAAATATTTTAGATTGTTTGTTTTTAGATACCATTATCAAGCTTCTTGGAAATACATTTGCTTCTGATTATCTTTCAAATTTATCTTTTTCAGTGTGCAAACAACGCGGCGGTGTGTTTGTTGTTCTTGGGGAAAGTCAAAGAAGTAAGAATTTGCGCTATTCTCTCTATTTTTTCTCTAATGAAATTCACCTGTCAACGACATCTATAGAGCATACCCAAAAGACCCGAAAAGATTATTGTTTCATTTTTACTTATTCAACCCTTGTAAAGTAAAAAAATATTTGTGCCTGCGTCTTTTATATTCCCACCTGGTCAAAAATTGTTTTGAACGTGCAATCAATAACCTCACAATGTATCGCATTTGTGGTCAGATGAAATTTTCAATTATCATGGGCGATTATTGAAAAAAAGTCAGGTTAAGATAATTTGGTCTGAAAAAAGGACAAAGAGTTAACTTTACTTGGGTAATGTTTTTGATGTAGCAGAAATATCGAAATATTGGAGCGACACCAGGGGTCCATTAAGGATCTACTTTATCACGCCCTCAAAAATTTTGTTACGACTAGATTTTTTTAACGACCACATGACTCTTTTCAAAAACGATCCTGTAAATGTTTACATGTTAAAAGCTTAATTACAGATTCAGATTGTATACAGATTCAAAAATTATTACTATGTATTTCAATAAAATTTTATGATTTTAGGCAAGTACAATGCTAGAGAAGTTAGTGTGGAAGTCTCCAACCACAGCACTTCACGAGGATATACTTTTGAACTTGAATACTATTTACGAACTCGAGTCATCAAGAGCGTTGCAAAAGAAACAAAAACTACTGCATTTAGTGGGTAGTTACAAAGGAGATGGTTTGTTCACGCAATGTCTAAAGCTCACATAATCCACGCCCGGTCCGGACGGTGTATACTGGGGTAGCGTTAAATAGACAAGCGTTCGAGCAGGGAGTCGATGCGACAGAAATCATTAGAAAGCCAACGACAAACTTCGAAAAGAAAAACTGATAAGCATTAAAAGTACTGAAACTGGAATACATTCAGGAAAATCTCCTAGCCAACGAATAAGTTATGATGGCCAAATTCATGTTGAAAAAACACTTGGGGATAACGGGAAAATTATTTTGTAAATCATTATCTCCATAATTTTGTAAATATGAAATTTATAATGAATAATATTCGCAACAAATCTATTTACGCTATGGAATTTTTATTTTTTCAAAATACCATTTATTTCAAAAATTTTTTTGCAAAATTATGAATATAGAAGCTTTCAAAATGATAATGAAATACGTTTTATAATATTTTGTAAACAAAAAATGCGGCAATAGCGCAATAGCTGTCGTTTGTCGAAGTATTTTCACCGTTTACATGCTTCAGTTTAGCGTGAAAATGTTTCGCACTGCGCTAATCAGGCCACCTGTAGAGCTCGCTCAAGCGAGTCACTGAAGCCAATCAGGCAAGCTATGCTCAAAATTCACAAATGAGGAACTGAAGAAAATTTTCAACCTTCGAAAATTTGATAAAGATTGTTTAAAAAATTTACGAAGGTAAGATTTTTATTGTTTTATTGTTCGTAGTGGCTTACAAGTGACGGTAGTGACCTATGCGATTGTTAACACAAAACTTTTAGACAGATATTTCCTTCTAAGTTAAGCTAAAGACACCTAAAATGTTTGGAGTATCATGATTGGTCAAGTCTCTGCTTGTTTCGTGTTCTAAAAAAGTATTCTTTGTTGATTGTAAATGGTGTGTGCTAAAGTGTTATCCAAGTGTTTATTTCAAGACCATTTAGGTACTCCCTGGAGTATCATTCCAAAATATATTTTCAATATAGGACCTCTGTATTAAGTGGTGTATATATCTGGGATAACATCACATTGTGATTGAATGGGATGTATATCCATACTCTTTCCAGGTGTTTGTGTTTGAGGCGCTCAATTTTCCTAGGCTTCCCTTGACATACACAGTTATCAAATGCTGATTCTAAGTATATGCTTCGAGTAGTAATAGTCGTTCTAATATTTATTCTATTCCGTTGTATAAAGGAGAACTTTATGTTCGTGACAAATTCAGAAAGCCTTGTGGTTAATAAGTCCTCGCTTTGATATACCGCTCAAAGCTATTGTCAAGAAACATAAGGAGCGGATCTAAAAGGTTTTATATGCTTAGTTTTCCGCAATGTACAAGGCGTGCTATATAGCGCCATACTTTCGCGCCAGATTCCAAACTTCATAATAATTGTCTTGATATTTTTGTTCTAAGTTTTTGAGGTTTTAAGTGTGCAAAGAATATATTTTTATTGGAAAAAAAACCTACGCGTTTCCATGTACTACTCTAGAAACAGTAGAAAACCCTTCTGACTTTATTCAGGAATTAATAAAAATATAAGAGAATTTGTTGAAAAAGAATCTGCACTCTTCAAGACCTACTAGGTTTTTGAATTTTACACTATGTCTCTTTTACAAGTTTATTTCGTCGCTTCGTCACATTTGGTTACACTGTTATAGAGTTTGAAAAAAAATGAAGAAGAAGGATTATATTCTAAGCTGACAAAGCGAGAAGCCCAGATAAAATATTTATTTCACGAAAATGTTTTGTAAGCAAACAGCAATTGACTTCAAATTTTTGAAGCAACTTTTAGTAATGATGCTGAAAGCAGCGTTTTTGCTTTCATGACTTCACTTTTTAGAAAAAGAATATACTTAATCGTTAAGGTTCACAAGCCTGGACATTGATTTTGGATAGTGTTGAACTTCTAATGATATACCTCCCTCCTCCGCCATTTTAATGTTGTTTAACCAGTGAAATTTGCTTCAAAAACACATCCTCTACAACAAACAACATTGAACATGGGGTGGGTGGGGAATGGTAGGCATGAAAATACGAGTGTATTCATAGTTCAATTTCTGATCAAATCATTTTATACGGGAAAAATGGTAAATCGAAAGTAAAAATTGACTTTTTTAAAGAAATCCGGGGGTTGGTTAGATTTTATTTAAATTAAAATTTGGGGCTTCGTACTACCACAATTGGTAACCAGGGGCACAAACTCGGTTTGTTATTATTGTTTTTAAATACTAAATTATTTTTTTAAGAAATTTATCATTGTTTTGCTTTTATAGAACGAAAAAATAATTTGATCAGAAATTGTAAGATGAACTGTATGATACGCACCCTTTTCTCAGTGACTCGGTGAGGATGCTTGAGAGCTCACCTGGTAAGTCGTCAAATTTTTGCTCAGCCCACCGGGAAGGCCAATTTATTGGAAAATTTCACCAGGAAAGCCAAATTCTTGAAAAAACTCACCGGGAAAGAAATAAATTGATTTTTATCAAAAGTTGATTTTTTTAATCATAATTAATATTTTAAAAAGATAGTTATTTTTTATTAGCCACTTCCATTTATGTATTTAATATAACAATAACTTCTATTGTTTTTATGAATATTTTATTAAAAGTGTTTAATTAATTTGGACTTGCTTATAAAAATATTTTTAAAGATTTCAAAACTCATCGGGAAATCAAAAATATTTTAAGATTCACCGGGGAATTCAATTTAAAATGCTTTTTGCCGGGTTAAATAAAATGGCCACCGGGAAGCCAGAAAATAGGGTCAAATGTGATCGTGAAACTCACCGGGTTGGATCTCACCGGGTCACTGAGACAGGGATGTAAATAAAAAAGTTTCAATATGTTTTGTCCAAGGTTTCAGGTACTTTCCCCCCCGAAAAGATACAAATTAGGTTAAATTTTCATAAGAGGGTTAAGTAAGATCCCTTTTAAGCACTGTACACTTTGGAAACATAATTTTTTTGATCTATAAATTTTTAAAACATTTGGTGAAAGCAATTAATAAGCAATTTTGGGCACTTGACTTGATTTTGACACAAGTTGCTTTTCATAGCATATTTCCATCTAATATCGCATAAAACTATATCATAGTACTGCTGCAATTATTTTTGGTTAAAAAATTAAATTTCCATTTTTTGAACATTTTTTTAATATTTTATTCGATCAATTCTTAGCCAATGAAATTGGACAAAGAGATGAAAGATTTTTTATTACATTCTTTACAAAATCGAAATCTTGACACTTGAAGAATGCAAGACTTTTTTTCTCCGCCTGAAAGCTGTGTTCTAACGAATTCAGAACTAATTTGATGTAGGCATGTGACCAAATGAGAAATAGAACTTTTTCAAAAAAGTTACAATATAATCGGTGTGCCCTACGCCCTCTAATGGTATTTAGGTAACTAAAAAAAAGCAGCAATCTTTTGTTCCAGGGAACATTCAATAGGGTTTTTGGTAAATTCTTTCATGGAATTCAAGATCTTTAAAGCCGAGGGTTGTGTTCGTGTTATCGATCGATTTACCGCTCATAGTGAAATGTTGATTCCTCTCATTTTAACTGAATTCATTTACATTATTTCTGTGCAATCCCTTGTTTTTCTATTTTTAGGTTGATATTGGTCCGATATGAGGGCTGTTATTTTGATACTATGTATCACCCTAGCTTGTACTCAAGCTAAAAAGCTCACAGAGGCTGAGCGCCACAAAAAAGCCTCAGAACAGAACAGAAAATCCCACCAAGCATGGATCAACTTATACAAACCAGTGAAAAACGCCAATGCTGTAAGTGGACAAGCTGATGCTGCAACAGATGCGGCTGGTTCACACGCTGCTCAACCTCAAGCTGCTGCCGCTCCCGCCGCTGCTGCTCCTGCCGCTGCACAAGCAGCCGCTGCTCCAGCAGCAACTCAGCAAGCCCAGCAAGCATACCAAGCTGCCGTCCAACAGGCTGCTGCTAATAACCAGGCACAACAGGCTAGTCAAGCCCAGGTTGCTCAAGCACAAGCCCCAGCTGTTGCTCAGGCTGCAGCAGCCCAACCACAACAAGCTCAACAGCAGCAACAACCTGCTGTACCTCAACAGACTACGCAACAAGCACAGCCTGCTCAACAACAAGCTGCTCAGCAACCTTCAAAACCTCCAGTCAAGGGAGCACCAAAACCAAAGAAAAGTGAAAAAGAAGAACAACAAAAGAAAGCTAGGTTTGTAATTTTTCATTTCTGATTTATTGTTCATTTTATTATTCTGAGTTACTTTTCGCTCAATCGCCACTCCCGCTCTCACCCTGCTCAGAGATTCTCTTATGTTTTCTTTCCTCAGTTACGCCAACAAGCATAAATACGGTAAGTCTAATGGTGAGTATGTATGGCGAATAGAACCTCATCCACATGAAAATGTACATATTCCACTTAGTTACAAGAAAGGAAAAAGCAAGAAGCCAACTCTGGAAGCTGGAACGAACCAACCAGAAAATAATATGCCAGCTGATGCTGTAATGAATCAACAGGTTATTCAAAAGAAACCGAAAATCGCTGTCAAAAAAGCTGGTAAAAAAGGAAAGAAGAAATTGAATGTCAAGGGAACTAAGGTAATTTTTCGTATAATTTCACGGAAAACTTCAAATCTCTTGAGATGTACTTTCTAAATTGATTTTGCGAATCAAATAGCGATTGTTTTTTGGGCTTTGGGTATGTATTTAAAACGTTTTAAACCCCTTAACTTTTTATTTTTCAGAAAGAAGATGTAGCAATAAAAGCTGCATCAAGTGCTGAAGTAAATCTTGATGGAAAAGATAAAGACAACTGTTGCCCACCACCTCCTCCACCATGCCCACCACCTCCTCCACCACCACCACCATGTCCACCACCACCTCCACCATGCCCACCACCATGTCCTCCCCCACCACCACCACCACCACCACCTCCTCCACCACCTCCACCATGTCCACCACCATGTCCTCCTCCACCACCTCCACCTCCCCCACCTCCACCGCCACCACCTCCTCCTCCACCATGTCCACCTCCATGCCCACCACCACCTCCTCCACCACCACCACCACCTCCACCATGCCCACCACCACCACCTCCGCCACCTCCACCACCACCATGTCCAGCCCCATGTCCACCACCACCACCACCTTGCCCACCTCCACCATGTCCACCACCACCATGCCCACCACCTCCACCACCATGCCCACCAGCTTGTCCAATCCCACCACCACCAATGGAGACAACTGAAGTAGAAACTCAGGTAAAATGAAATATTTGTCATAATTTTTTCCGGCATTTCCATCATATACATACGGCGCCATTTTTCAGCTAGAGGCGGTGTTACACAAATCCTCACCCACCCTAATTCTCTTTTTTTATTATTTTCGTTCGCAGAAGAAAAGCAAACCCAAGATAGACGAAAAAACTGACGTATCAATTAAAGCGGGAAAAAATGCCAAGGATGATTGTCGGAAAAAAAAATCTTGTCTTAGCGGATAATAAATTTGTTGTATAAAGATTTTGTGTAACAGCGCCTGTAGCAATTCTTTCAAAAAAAGTGATCCATACTTTAAATTATAAGGCTAATAGGGTAGTACTAATAAGTGGGGGGTAGCCTCTCGGGTATTGTTTTTTTTTATGATCGCACTGCTGCATTGCTGTTACATGAAGTTCTTATACAAACTTCAGTGACATACGCACGCGTGAAGAGAGCATGTGGATCAGCGGCAGCAACAGCATCATACCACGTGACAACGAGTGTCACGCATCGCCACACACTGAAGACATCCACTCATATGAACACTTTATCACATATTGTTTATAATGTCAAACAAATAAATTGTAGTTTACATCAAATTTATAAAAAACGATTTGTCCAAACCAATTCCCTGGCTTCTTATTTCTAAGGAAAAAGCGCCCTGCAAATTTAAACAGATTCTTTTCATTCTTGGTGATTCCGGATACAAAATGTTTTGATCACGTGATTTTCGGGAATCATTTCAGAGTGAAACAACCACGGAAACAGGAACGGGAACTAAAACATCAACATCGACAGGAGCCGCAACTGAAGCTAATGCGGGCGGCTCCGCCTCATCCGGCGCAAGTGGTAGTGCAGGAAGTAAGTGAAAAATATTCATATTAAAATGACGACTACACATTAAACTGGAACACCGTGACGCACGACACCATGCATGTGACTCATCATATATTTGTCTGTAATCGCGAAGAGTAGTTCTAATCGTGTTCGTTTGTTAGGTGAGGGAGCCGCAAAAGGGCAAGCGGAAGGAAACGGAAAAGGTAATTGAGACTGTTTTTTGAATATCGCAAGCACGAAAATGTTACTAATATCTTTGTTTCTAATTATCAGAATGACATTATTGATAACCTAGCAACGTACAAACGGACAATATACATTTAATACAACTTTATTAACAGGCAGTGGTGGAGCCGGATCGGATGCAGGCGCTGGCGCAAAATCCGGTGCCGGATCAGAAAGCGGTGCTTCAAGTGGGTCAAACACAGAAACATCCACAAGCACGGAATCAGCTATGGGTGTTAAACGTGAAGGGTTAGTTGCAAAAAAATCGGAGAGCACATCTATGGGAAGTAAAACTAGTGCTGGCGGTGGATCTGAGAGTGAAACAACCGCCAGTGCTGGAGGTGGTTCCGAATCAGGAACATCAACAAGCACAGAAACTGATAGTAAAGGTGAAAAAGAAACAGAAAAAGAAGCGACCGCAGAAAAAGCTAAAGAATCCGCTTCTCAGTCATCAGAAGAAACGGAAACAAAATGTGAAGGTAAACCAGAAAGTGCAACGACTACTACAACAATTTGCAGAACAGAATCTTCTATGGGTTCCGGGAAAAAGAAATCCCATACTGAAAAAGGCTCACGAAAAAGTAAGCTTAGGAAGAAGTCATTACCAGGCAGGTAAGACCTTTAGTTAATAATTGACGCGCATATACATAGTTGAAATCCAATAGTGCACCACTTTAGCAAAGGGTGAAATCATTTTCATAGAAAGTATCGTCTATCTATATTTTCGTAGGCGCGACAATCCTGCTAGCTCTTGCTTGAGCATAATTAATGCTAATCCCCAAGCTAGAAGTGGTACATATTGGGTTTCAACACCACAGGGTTTGAAAGAGGTACGCGTTTTTTGCCATGCATGCACTCCATATCGACGCAACAAATACGACACGACACTATAGACATTTTTATTTATCTTTTACCTTACTGTTTTGAATGATTGTGTTTTCTAACATGTTATTGTTTTGATTTCAGGTTAACTGTGACATGAGCAAACATGTGGTGCTTCCTTACAAGAAAATCGACAGTTTAGACAAACGTCACGAAGCGTCACGCCCAATACATACACGACGTCGCTAATTTTGTACTTATCGCGCGTATTTTTGTGAAATATAGTTAATTTTTGTGTATGAAACCTGTATACAACGCCTAACAAAGAACATTCACGTTTTTCCAAATGTTTAATCAGTTTTTACAATGTTGCTTTTTTTTTGTAGTCCACGTACAGGGAAACCGCTATTGATAATCGTTTTATAAAACTTTACATTTATGCCACTATGCTGCAGTAAAATTTACTTTATGAAATTCTTTAGACTCTAACCCTCTGTTCGACTATCCCATATAAACGTAGATCCCAGTATTTTAGGTCGCAAAAATATTCAACGTTGAAAAAATTGCAATATAAGTTGTTTTTGTATAATTTCCATATATGAGGGGCATGTAGTATGAGAAGTATTTTTAGGCCTTATTTGGCACACATAAACTCGAAACTCGCTAGAATCAGTTTTCCAAACTTATTTTCTAGTTGAAATTTTCTCTACATCCGCAACTTTTTATAAGAAACATGCCGGTTAAAATTTATCTGCATACCCATTTCCATATTTAGTGCTATTGGGAACTTTAAATAATACACCTAAATTATGCATGATTTTTTGATGGAATTGCGAGTTCAAAATCAATTCCACGTCTCTATTTTATCCGTTTTTGCTTCTTAGATCAATAATAACCAATTAGACCAAATATTTGACCAAAAATACCTATTCTTGACTTCACGATAAAGACGATAGATGTCTTTCTTGGTCATATACCTAACACGTGAATTGGTGGCCAATGGATCGGTTGGAAACTCCATGTACTATTTTTAAACTTCCAAAAGTTATTCTTGAAAAACGCTTTAGAGGGTCGTTACTTGACTCCATTAAAGGAGTAAGTTTTATCTTGCCTTCTATTTCCCCTTATGGGTCGCCGTGGTGTACTGGTTAGTGCCGTGGGCTCTGACCAGAATACTGCGGGTTCGATTCTCGTCTAGGCATGATAAGTTCATTTGAACTTCTGACCTATGACGTTAAACTAAAGGTGAAAACCTAATCTTATAAATAGCATTTTGTGTTATTCAAAAAGATTCATGCTTTAGAATATCAGTTGAAACTTCATGTCTAACATATAGTTTGCACGTTTCAGCTGACTAAGGGATTTAATCTTACTTACTTACTTAGTCTTACTTACTTAAGCAAGGCCTTAAAAATGGCCAATGCGGAGTTAAAAGAGCCTGCGTAAATTGGGCCAAAAAATGGTTAGTTTTTCGAAAGCCAGCGTTAATTTTCAACGTAGCTATGGCTGTTATACTGAATTTTTATACTATTACAAGACAGGCTTTCTAAATTCATTTTTTCTTCAAGAGAAGAAATACTCGGGAAAGCAAACTTCCGCGAGGTATTTGGCTAGAAATTTAGAACTTTGGTTTACATCCATGCTAAAACTCAATTATTTTCCATATTTTATTTTGAATAATTTACCATCGCGAATGCTACAGTTTATTATAAAAATTTATGCATTATTTGTTGAAACATAACACCCCTGATTCAGTGGCTCGGTGGGGCTCTGGACAGAGGCTAGCCTGGTGAATATTTTGGCCCAAGTTTGCCAGCCCGGTAATTTTTTTGAAAAAAATGCCCAGCCCGGTCGAAAATTGGAAATTTTAGGCAACCCGACAAACATGAGCCTAAAAAATACCCAGGTCCACTGAAAATAATTCCCAATTTTACGGGGCCAGGCTATTCTAATGTGTGGACCCTGTAGAAAATTACCCAGTTTTTGACAGCCCGGTCAACTTTCTTAAAAAGTTTGCAGCTCAGTGAGTTTTGGGGACCTCATTGGGCCACTGAGACAGGGGTTTCATAGAATTGGTAAAAATGCCCAAATCTATTAGCAAGTGATTTAAAGGAAAGACCTTGACTTCACACCCAGAAAATATATGCCTTAGAACTTGGGGAGCCTTTTGCTTTTCACGAGAATTATTTTAAAATGGGTCATCCAACAGGGAGTTTTTCATAAATTCAAAACTTGATTCCGTTAGCCTAAAACTGCTTATTTAATAGATAAATTTAAAACTAAATTTAATAGATCACTGATAGCTGTTTCAATTGATATTCTTCTTCAATTATTAATATATTGCTTGTTCTATTTTTAATATGACCGTCTTCTCCCTTTCCAAACCTTCAAGCATGAAATTAAGAATATACTTATGAATATAAATTTTCGAATAATAAAGACTAAAAATATACGCAACTAGTTTGTTCTCTTTCATTGTTGTTGTTGCTGTTGATGTTGTTGTTGCTGTTGTTATTATCATTATTATTTATCATTATTTTTATTATTATTATTACTTTATTATTCTTGTTGTTGTTGTTACCATTGTTGTCATTGTTATTCATTGTTAGTTGTTTACTTGACTTGTACATTTTTCTTATTCAGTTAATTTTTTTCTTTTTCATATTTCTGATGTTCATATTGCTTTAGCTTATTCATATTTATTTACTTTGTCTTTTTTATTTAAGATAGTTGGGTTTAGATAATAAGTTTTCAAGGTTCTTGGCACTAACCACAAGGTAACCCTACCTTCATAGTACCTTCTCCCCTTTTAACGTAATCTGATAAAGTAGCGCATATCTAATTTGGCTTCTCAAGAATTGTCCTATATTATTTTGTAGTGATTTTTTTTTTCTGCCAAATTATGTTATAAGCTACGATAATACATGTAAATGTGGTAAAAAAGAATATATCTATATCTAAAAAACTAATATATCTAAAATATATTATTTTTTATATATAATATATTATATAGAATATATCTGAAACAGGAAACCGCTGACCTCGATACATCTTTATTTTTGTCGCTTTCTATTGACGTACGGCTGACTGTACTTTCATCGTCGCCTTCACCTCTTTCTTCTTTAACTTCTCGAAACTTTTCATTTTCATCGATATTTATTTTCTCGATTTGGTCGTAAATCTTAAGTGCTTCAATTTTTCGATACCTTATCGGTAAAAAATCCGTCGGCAATAAATTTCGTCGGCAAAAATTTTCGTCGGTAATAAATATTCGTCACTAAAACAAAAATTCGTCACTCTTTACCGACGAAATTATTTGCCCAGCTAGATGTGATACAACAATAGTTTTAAACGTTTTGAATTTTTTATTAATTGTACTAGAAAAATAATCTTCAAACTTATGCATCCTAGTTCCCGATACTTAATAACATGAACTAAGCAAAAGTATAGTTGGTAGGAAGACATTGATTTTGGGGGTCACAAATTTTAAAAAATGCGGGAATTTTGGGAGAAAAGAAGGGCTTTAACTAGACTAGATCTAGTCCCTTTTACACAAATCCCGCGCGGGAAAAATCGTACGGGAAAAGCCGCGATTCGCACAGTAAAAAAAATCGCGTAAGTAAAAATAATCCGATTCCCGGAATAGGAAATTGGACTAGATTTCTAGTCTAGGCTTTAACATGTCTTCAGGGTTTCCGGAAAAGCTTCACGGAATTTTTTTCTTTTCCGGAATTGAGCCAAAAATTGGCTTTACCGCTGCTCAAAAGGGCAGTTGCCATGGCAATTGCGGGTGTGGTCACAAGAAAAATTTTCCATAAAAAATTTCCTAGATAAATTATATTGTGTGATTCGTATCATTCTTTAGATAAATTTCTAAAGAATAATAATGAAATTCTATTTTTGATTGGTTAACTATTATTGGGGTCCTCCAGTACTCTGTGTCTTGTTTGCATCGTGCCCATTGATTTTAGCTCAGTGATCGTACCAATGTCATGTGTCACGTGACAATAACAAAAAAATCTGGCGCACAAATAATTTTGAAAATTCTAAATTCATGCCGAAAGCAAAGAAGTGGGAAGAGGTCACTGACTGACTGACTGAGCTTTCAGACAGCTAGCTAGCTTAGCTGGCTAGATTCATGGATCAGAGGACAGCTTGGATTTCTTGTTCTTTTTTGCGATAATCTAGAGGGCGAGTTAGTTACAAATTGAGAAACTATTCCCTTATCAGGAAGCTGTTTCCTCATATGGAAACTATTTCCGTATTAGAAAGATTATTTTGTTTCCCAATTCTGTAGCTAACCATTTCCCATTTGGGAAACCTTATTCTTTACTAGATGATATAGTTTAAGGGCAACAACCATACTATGTCATGGAAAATGTCAATTCGACGTTTGGGAATGGGTGGGTCATCCTCTCCGACGTTTTAATGTGTGGTAATTTTTGTTTTTGCAACGTCAGGCCAATGGAGTGTAATTTGCAATTTCTAAACACAATAAGCAGATACTTATACTACAGTTATAATTATCATACAGCAGATCCGTTTTTCCTTAATATTCTTAATTTTACAAAATTCTTAGTCAAATATGTAAATTTGTCAAACTTAGTCAAATAGGCAGGGGTAAAGGAAGTGTCTATACATCAGTCAACCCCGTATAGACGGCTTTCCTAGCGAATCAAAACATTGAAATGTGCATGCGCAAGCCCGATCTCTAAAAAAACTTGACAGGCAAAAAAATGCAGACTCTAAGTGGAGAAACAGCTCATCATTTTTTTTTTGTCTCTCTGAGTAAATATATCTTTCATATATTTACTGCATAATAATTTAAAAATTGACATACTCCTTGCTTAGCTATCAGTTCCTTGGTTATAAATTTTTACAAGCCATTTTTTACATTTTCCCACTTAGAGTCTGCATATTTTTGCCTGTCAGAAAAAAGATTACGTAATCGATAAATGTAAACATTGAATTTTGCAGAAAGCCGTCTATGATTAGTTGCTGTAGCTAGTCTTCCATCAATAACTGTTTCAAGATATTCTGAGTTATTATAAGTCATTGATTCACTCACAAATGAAAAATTTAATTACATCAATTAATTCAATAAAATCTTCAATAATGATCAAAATTTCCATACAATTATATATTTTTATAATAGGAAGTTAGCTAGCTACAGTATAAGGCTGCTTAGTTTTAATCATGATAGGCCACATTATTATTGCTATATACTTGAGTTTGGTTAATGCAGTTGGATATTGGAATTTAGTTTTATATATAATAAAGCTGCAACTTCAGAGATGTTTCAGGCTATACTGTGTAAAAAACCTCAATTTTTACCTCTCAATTGTCAGAGCGCATAGTGTAGTTGTCAGGATGTCAGGTTTATATATCGTGGGTTCGAAACCCAGCGACGACGGTAAAATGATGGTCTTTAATTGTTTTTAAATTCATTTTCTAATGTTCTTTGTATTTCCTAATATAGATATCAAACACGCCTTGATATCAAATGTATCGTGAACGACAGATAAATTTGAAGTCTATTAAAAAAATATTTTCTCACACTTGACCTGAAAAATATATCAATGAAATATCTGAATTTTGATTGCTTGGTATTTTATCCAGTAATTTGAAGCTTGAGAATTTTATAGTCAGTATATGTAAAGAACTATTGTGAGGTAGACAAAAGAGATGTT
>JANSTP010067232.1:0-13995 GCA_025330745.1 Cladonema radiatum
TGCAGGAAGGGTTGAATAATAAGTGTGCAAAGTTTCATTGATATTGCTACTGTGGTTCCTGATTTACAGAGGGGGGGCACACGGGGACTGGATGATAAAAAAAGCCCGGGGTGAGTAGGGTTAAAATCAAAAACAAACTACTTCAACTGTTACCAGAACTGAAAGTAATGAAATCTAAATGCGTCTATGGACATTAAACACCCTAATTACTATTGGCTAATCATGGCATATATTCTATATTTGCTGTTGGCTAAATTTCTTTGTGGACAGGTTTGATTTCGAGTACTAGTGACTGATAGGTTGGGTGATGAAAAAGCTTAATGAACTCCACAGTGTAATTTCAAGAGCAGTTTTGAACATTATCAATTGTGTAAGTAAATAAAGATGACAACACTAATAGTTCAGCAATTCAAAAGTAGCATCCCTCAGGCCTCAAAAAATAGGCATACGGAAGTACGATCGTCTTCCCATTGTGAACAATTTTACACGCAAAGAAATTGTCATGTACGAAAACGTACATCATAGGACTCATAAACTTTTTTTTTTTTTTTGCTATTATTTACTTAAGTTTAATTCATTCTTGGTTATAATATGTGATCATGTTGATAAAAATATCTTTTTATCGTATTATTTATCAAATTCTTCCAATAGTTTATTAATTCGTACTCACTGTGTCTATTTTCGTACACTTTTTTGTTTCAGTACGTACGGAAACGTACTAGCTTTGAAAAACAATTTTTGAGACCTGATCCCTGGATTGTACAATAATATTGACGAGAAAATTAAAAATGATTTGTGGAGGCTGTTAAAAAGTATGCAACTTCTTGTTCAAGATGAGGTTTCTGAATCAGATATGAAGTCACTAGCCAAAATTAATTCTCAAGATGAATTATTGATGCCTATTTGCCATTCACAAGGAAAAGTTTTTCCTCTAGTTAGTATTTTTGCCCAAGAAAAAACTTACTTTCAAAAGTTTTAATGTTTTCTATTTTTGTATGTTTGTTTCTTTTAGTTGCCATTTGTTGAAGTAGAATCATTAAGATATTTGACTGATGGAAATGCAGTCACTAGGTAAACACAAATTTTATAGAGTTAATTCTTTCTTAGTTTTTAGATAAGTATTACTGACGTTTGACTCTCTTCCTTTTTATAGTTTTTGTTTTAATTTTTTGCTCTGTGTTTCAGGTATATATTCAACTTAAAGAATGGACAAGACAAACCAAAAGTTGAAGAATTACTTGAGTGGGAGTTTACAAAGTTACAGGTATATTGATTTGATATCCCCATATCAGAGAATAAGATGCAAATTTTCCTTCCTCTTTGGAGTATTTAATTGTTATTAACACAAAAAAGTTAGGCGTTCATGGGTTACCCCTTAGAATCCTGGCCATTTTCAGGAATGTGGCTTTTTACCAAGTACGAAAATTGGGGATAAAACGTCATGCCCTGACTCAGGAGCGAAAGCCTCCCAGAAATTGATTTTGTTCTCAATTAAAGGGCATTCAATTTCCTTTAATAAGTGATTGGTCAACATAGGATTCTTTGGATCAAATTTTATCAAAATCGAACTCCCCAGCAGTTCTTTTAGAAATTTTTAAAGAGTAGAAATGAAATGGAAAGGAATAATCAGTTAATGAAAATATGGCGTAAAACTTGATTTTTTCATAGCCACTAAAAAAATGACTGTTGAATAGTGTGCACGTGGTTATTGAAATAAAAGTTATACTAAATCTTATTTAAAATATTTTGTGATGTTATGAAACAAATGATAAAGACTCAATTGAAAAAAAGACTATTTCAAATATCTTAATTTTGAAAGCTTAGCTAAATTATATTCTATACACTTTTTAACAGCCAATTTGTAAGCAACTGACTTCATGTTGATATTTTTCAACTTTTATTACCAACGTTATTAACACTGAACGCCGCCATCTTGCATTTTCATATAAGACAAGTCTTTAGGGACATATACAACTTTTTAGGGGCATAAAAAGAATTTAATGGACATAAGGGGCATAAAAATTTTATGGAAATTTGGTACAAGTGAAAGTTGCAATTTCCAGTGTTTTTTTGTGGAAAAGTAATTTAGTTTCTTCGTTCAGAATTTTTTAAATATTTATTTTTCTTTTTTTGTCTTCAAAAAGTTTGCTTTATCGCATCTTTTGTACAATCAGTTGTACAATATGTTGTATATATATTTTTTTATAGTCTATATTGTCTATAGATCTATAGAAATTGATCTAATTTTTTCATTTGCACACATGTTACTGTATATTCTAAACACATTTCGTTAAGCAAACTCATACTTAGATCTATTTAATAATAAAAAAATATCTGGTTCTGCACCATAGATTTTTTCATTAACGAGAATAGTCAGGTTTCATAGCTTCATTGCATTTTGAGCAAGAGCTATTCTAGCCCTATTTAGAGTATGACCAGACCCTGCTCCTCTGCATATGAAAGATATTTGGTTAACTTTGGGTCATTTTTTGTAAGAAGGGGACAGGCATTAAACCCACCCTCTCAGTTTTTCATGAAATTATCACCACTGGTAGATACCATCAAGACTAAACAGTGTAGCAAATTTTAGACCTTAATTCCAAGTACAACCCTTGCAGTTGGCACTCAACATTTTGGGTAAAAATGGGTATTTTCATGTGCGGCGGCCATCTTGGATTTTGTAGATATCACAGAAACATGCGAAACTTGTGCAATGCTCACTGAAAAACCTTAAATATTGGTACCTGACCATTTTCAAGGGTGTTGAATTTGAAAATAGCCTCAAAAAAGTGTTTATACAAACAGAAAACCACTATTGTAAGTTTAATTATTGATCCTTAAAATTCCTTATCAGATACCTGTCCTGACTTGCCGAGCTTTATGTTTGAGTGCTCAACTAGGTCATGGCCCAAATTTTCACAAGATATCCCTCAAATGTATGTTAGTATCCCTACCAAGTTTCATTTTGGTCATTTCAAAGCATCCTCTAACATTTCTAACTCAACAGGAAAACAAAATAGGAAAATTCATGAAAACTGCACCCTTTTCAGTCAAATTCAGTCATTTTCAGAATCTGTCTTGAATTTCTAGACAAGTTCTTGATTCTGATTCTCGTATATCATAACTAATTAATTTATCTGGAAAAACTAATCTAAAAATATTTTCTCTTCATTGTGAGCTGTTTGACATTTTTATAAGAATAATAAAAGAAATCATTTTTATATTTTGTAAGTGCAACCCATTTTCCCTATGATATTTTCAGTGAAAAAGATTTTTTTCAAGAGAAATTTGAAGAATTAAGACTGTATTTTAGAAGAGAAAACCCCAATAAATTAGATGAAAAAGGATAGACTTGTTTTAGGTTATTTGGGCAAAAATTTACCCTACCCTCTAACTCCTTATCAACAAGTCCAAACTGAGTTAAAACTTTGCATGCTAGAAGGCTAACCTTCCAACTTTTACAATATAAAAACTTTTCTCCTCTTACTGTTGCCATCTTGATAATATCATCACTCAAATGAGGTTAGTCATGAAAATGCTAAAAATGGCCCTTGTTTTGGGAATTTGTCCAAAATATCAATATTCGTACTTTTTTGTTAGAAACTGTTAAAAACCTACAGAATAGTTGTTTAGGGCCCAAAAATTTGTTTCTTGGGTCTTATGTAGATGAAATGTTGTCATCTACGGAGAAAAATGTTTGTGAATTTCAACGCCAGAAATTTCGAAACCCCGGTTTTGGACTGCAAGTAGGTTGATCCCAAACATTTTTTCGCAGATAAGTTCCAAATGAAAAATTATCAAAAATTACCTCCATATCTTTAGTACAACAGAAACTATTTAAAAATGTTAGGCAAGTCGGGTAAATTTACCCCACCCTCTCCCCCATCCCCTGGCAAAACAAAATCTTGATGTCTGGTAAACATTACTAACCTTCCTTTTATATCCCAGTAATCTTTCAATGCAACCACTTTTACATGGATTCCAGCATATTTTCCATATGAAATATAGTACATGAGTGGTCACGATTTAAGAATTTTTGAAAACTCTCTGTTAGCAAATGAGACGAGACATACATTGTTGTTTTTGGAATAATATAAGACAAATGAGACAAAATGGCAATGAGGCACAAAAGAAATAAAAACATTTGTTTAAATTGACCTCAGTTCCATTTTCGCCCTTTTTTCATTTTATACTGGGGTGTGCTTACTGAAGATGAAAGTAATTATGACAGTTTTTGTATAGTATGTAGTTGAATAAAGATTTTTGTTTTGAATCAAATTGCATTTTTTCTTACAGCCTTTGGTTATGCACATACTTCATGCAAATGTTTACAAATCAAAGCAAGATGATAACCTTGAGAATTTTTTGTGCCATAAGATATTACCTTCACTAGAAAAAATATTGGACAAGTCAACTTTTTTGACAGGGGTAGGTGTTATTTTTTCTCTCGTGACGATACAGAAGTTTTTCTCCGAAAAGAAGCTCAGAACTTATAATTTATACACTATGCAGACATTTGGTTTATAGTAAAACTACAAGATATCATGTATTACTTTGCCTGGTCCTTCCATTTATCTTTTATTTACAGGAACAAATTTCTGCCGCAGATATTGCTATATGGTCAACTTTGTATACAGTCACTCACTTAAATTCTATAAATGGTACATTCTGGTTCCTTTTTGGTATGTTTTTTATCTTTACTTTTTGTAAACTTTGATTGTCTGTTTTACTTTTTCAGAAAAATTAGGAAAATTATCCAAAGTAAAAATATGGCTAGATAGATTATCGACATTACCTGAATTGACGAAAGCAGTTAAAGATTCCACAGATAATCATTTGATTGATGCAATAAAAGTAAGTACTGTTTCTATTTTTACGTATTTTCTTGAGTAAATTGTAGATGGGTGTTCTTTGGTGATTACTCTGTCTCTATTACCAATTTCATTAAACAAAATAAATAAAGTGTTCTC
Source organism: Cladonema radiatum (assembly GCA_025330745.1). Classification (NCBI taxonomy): domain Eukaryota; kingdom Metazoa; phylum Cnidaria; class Hydrozoa; order Anthoathecata; family Cladonematidae; genus Cladonema; species Cladonema radiatum. Next base: position 4,971 of record JANSTP010067232.1, read on the forward strand.
TCCTGTGGCCTTTCTCTTTGTGTTTTAGACTTGGAAAATGTAATTTGAGTTTTTAGCAAATATTCTATTTTTTAAGGTTCCAAATGTTATGTTTCCCAGTTAGTATGTTAACATTCTGAATTTTTTATTGTGTGTTAATTCTCCTTATTTTTTAGATATTCTTTGAACACAATCCCTTGTCACAGTTTAAGAATTTGAATATATCAAAAGGAGGTATAAAACTTTTTTTTTTCTAAGATTTTTCTCAAGTTTCTACTAAATAGTCATTCAGGTCAACTTGTCTTTTGTAAAATATATTCCATCAATGACCTGCCAAATTTTTGCTTGCTGACATAAATTATTGTGTACAGTATGCATTTAATAAAGATTGCCATTGTGGTTATCTTGTTATAACATTTTGAATTACCTGTTTTAAGTAATCAGTAGTGTTTTCCCAGACAATTTATATTTTGATAGAATTGCGCCTGTCTGTAACGGCCACCTCTGGATTCTTCTTAATTCTTTGTAGTTTTTTACTACTCTATGTTTGAAAATATAATTTTATTTTTAAAATTTGATAGGTATGATGTCCTTGTGATTGTAAATTATTATACCTCAAGTGATAGATCCCCAGCAATTCATAGGCCTCATGATTTTATGATTCCCTCTTCTCTCAACTAAGCTGTCAATAACTATGAAACGTTGATGTTTCTTATATTCTGAATCTCTAGGTCATGGATCAATTATTTGTCTTCTGTTCAATGTTCAAATTAGCACATACAGTTATCAATGATATTAATTCTCTAGCGTTATAGTAAGTGTGGTCAGAAATTCCTTATTTGGAAAACGAAAGAGTAATAGAAGATTCTCATTGGCTAAAAACTGTTTTAAAGAAAACCCAATCAGAAAACGTTAAGAAATTTTCGAGGTGAAACCACTCCAATGTTCCTGTCGTTTTCCAAATAAAGCTTTCTGTATAGAAAGCAGGGAATAAGTGCAATGGGGGAAATTTTCTATAACTTCACCTGTACTTTGCTTTTAGTAACCAAACTTGCCCCACATGTATCCCAAATAGGACAGAATATTTTTAGGCCAATTTTAACGGTTGCTTGCTATGTCAAAGGCCTATGACGTCATCAAAAAGCCAAATTTCAAAATTTTTAATAACTTCACTTGCACTTTGCCTTTAGTGACCAAACTTAGTACACATATACCCCAAATAGTCCTACATATTTTGGACCTAACTTTGACGGTTGGTTGCTATGGCAATGTACTATGACGTCATCAAAGGGTCAATTTCTTCAATTTTTTATAAGTTTACCTCTTCTGTACCTTTAGTGACCAAACTTTGTACACATATACCCCAAATGGTTCCAAATATTTTTGTACCTATTTTGAGGGTTGGTTGCTATGGCAACGGTCTATGATGTCATCAAAAGTTCAAATTTGGAAATTCTTAATAACTTCATCTGTACTTTGCTTTTAGCAACCAAACTTAATAGGCATATACCCTAAATAGTTCCAAATATTTTGGTTGCTATGGCAACGTCCTCTGACGTCATCAAATGACGAAATTTGGAAATTTTTAATAACTTCACCTGTACTTTGCATTTAGTGACCAAAATTGGTGCACATATAGGGAAAAAGGTTCCAAATATTTTTGGCCCCATTATGACGGTTGGTTGCCATGGCAACAGCCTATGACATCATTCAGTCATAAATTATTCAATTGTAAATATATATTTCAAACTTAGTTTTATTTTCAATATCAGCAAGGGATCGCACAGCGATCTCTTGCTGGGACTGCGTTAGCAGGCCAATATGACGCTTCAGCGTTGTGCAACGCTGCGTGCAGCTAGTAGTTATTACTTCGCTATCAATAGTGTTCTAAAAAAGAAAAGGATCACCTTGCATTACTCATGACAGCTATTTTTTCAGATAATAAAATTGGATGGATGGATATTAGGAAGGAAAACAGCTCTCTCTCTATGTTTTTTCAAATTTACCTGGATTAAAATCTTAAAAATGACTCTAGCTTTAACATTTTTTTTTGTTTTAGAATCGCCAAGCTCCTCAGAGGATCAAAATGTATGTATTTTAGTATTTAACCCTTAGGAGGCCACTCCCAGACTATTCTTGGAATGAGGGTGGCAAGGGGCATAGTCCTTTGTCAAACATAGTAAATCACCCAAGGCACCCATTCTAGACCTAACTTACTTAGAAAAAAAATTGAACGCTTTTCCAATGAAACCAAAACCAAACTCTGGGAGGCTCTAGTTTTTGAGATACTGCAGAGCATTTTTTATTCATAACTTTTTTTCCTACAAAAAACACAGCTGTCTGAAATTGGCTGGCGTGCAAACACTTAATTTGTTTTAAATTTTGGGCTCATTCATAAAATCTTTTTAGTCTATACTAGCCTATGTATCTTGGTAGGTAAGTTCTACTTGGTTCTCGGCAGTGAAATCACTTTCAACACTTGACAAGTTCTTCAGTATAACCTATATCTTGGATAGCAAAGCAAATATTCCAAACAAACATTTTTGTTGTCATACTGTTTCTTTTTTTGAATTCAGACAAGAAATTGAATCTGTAAAGTTTTGAAAACGAAAGGCATGATGCGGGATTATTGTTTTTCTTCGGTATAGATATCAGAAGGTCCATCAGCACAAGATATTGAAAATGCCAAAAACCATTGGTTGAAAGGACGAAGTTGTGTTCAAAAACCAAGAGAATATAGACATCCAATGTAAGTATTTCTTCGCTTATTCATGATATTGCCATAATTTTGAGTCTTCAAGCAATTGTTGGATGATTATATGGATTTCAATGTGAAAATGCAGATAGAGCGTATCAAAATTTAAATTAAAATGATGAGTATTAAAATTTTCACAAGTAGTGAATAGTTTGAAGTTAGTGAATTTTATGATTTTGTTTCTTGGAGAATGTTAGTGAGTTTTACGATTCTTTTACTTTTTTGGGAATTTCCATATATTTTGGAAAATTGATCATGTCACCAAATGTTTGATAAAAAATCCCTTAGAAATCCATTTTAGTTTACATGCCAGGCTCAAAACCTAGGCAAGAAAACTTTCCGTAAGTTATAATTTTTTTTCTACAAATTTTTCAAAAATTATTATAAATACAAAACCATTCTAAAATCTAAAAATTAATCAGAAATGTTTTATTTAAAAATTGCTTGGTTGGGTTTAGTTGCTGAAAATATTTACAAAAAAGCCTTAAGCGAATTGTTCTCAATAATTTTTTTATTTTAGATTACGTTTATTTTTATAAAACTTTGCCATCCTTATATGTTGATAAACATTTAGGCTACACTTGATTTTCCATTTGAAACAATTTTGTTAATTCAAATGTGCTCTATCCAATGATGTACGAAACGTTTTCACTAGATAATTGAAAAGATTTTTACTATCATTTCAATGACTGTTGTTTTTATCATTTTTTTAAAAATATTTATTTGCTTCTTTTAAATTGTTGTTTTTTTCTTTTTGTTGTTTCTTTGATCATGACATTATTAGCGAAAAAATAAAATGACATGAGCTAATTAGATTATTTTTTCTTGCAATTTTTCTGTCAATATTTTAGATTATTGTTTTATACAAATATCCCAAAACTGGACAAAAACATTTATTGTTTTTATAATTTTCCTGATACAAGATTTTGAAAATTAAAATTTTCTAATGTTAAATTTATTCAACGTTATTGTTTTATTTATTTTTAGATTACCGAAGAAGGGAGAGAAAAATATTTTGATAACAGCAGCGCTGCCATACGTCAACAATGTTCCACATCTTGGGAATATTATTGGTTGTATTCTAAGTGCTGATGTCTATGCAAGGTAAAGAAGAAAAGTCTTTTTGTTTTTGTAACATAAGCTGTAAGACATAGAGTTTTTTTTCGAAGAAATTAATATACAGTCATGATCAGCTGTCAAAATAGCAGTCAAACATCAGATACTGTGTGACTGCTATTCAATAATTCCCTAACATTTCAATGGCCAGAAAATGAAAAAGGTGGAATATTTCTTTGAACAACTATGTTTGTGTTAGATTGCAAGATCATTTAATGTTGAATTAATTCGTATATCAAGTGTTGATCTTATTTGCTAAACATTGTTCTTAGCAACGTATGTCAAATGTCCAATGCATAATTTTTCCTTATCTTGACCACTGATATATTTGGGTCTGTTTCATTTGCCCATATACATTCATTCACCCAATTCATCGTTCAATTGTGCTCAGGATGGTAATAATCAATCAGGGCTTATAAATGAAATGGATCCACTTTTAAAACCTTTTAGTAAAATAGAAAAATGACATTGTAAATCATAATTAAGGAAGCGCTGCTTTTCTAGAAGTTATTTGCTTTAATTTTGTGGTCAGCTTTTTTCTTTGATTTTTCTTACAGATATTGCAGACTTCGTAATTATAATTGTTTATATATTTGTGGCACAGATGAGTATGGTACAGCAACTGAAACAAAGGTGTGTCATCTCTGTGGCAATTTTCTTTGATTTTATGTACTTTCCAATCACAATATTTCATGTCTACTAGGTTTATGTTTAAAAGACTCTCTCTAGTGAATGAGGGAAATGTCCATGGATGTCTGAAAACATCATATTATCAGGAAGATTTTGTGACATTTCTGTCTGCTGGGGGTGGAAATATCTGATAATAAGGCTCTATCTACTGTAAAATACTTACAATCTTTTTGGTCAATATATATACTATTTTGCTAAGTTTTGTGACTCAAATATAGGCATTGTACTCCTTTTTATTAGAAATTTCCTTTTCACAGAAAATTCATTTCGCTGAAATTTTCATTTCTAGGCTTTAGCTGAGGGTTTGACACCTCAAGAAATTTGTGACAAATACAATGCATTGCATACATCAATCTATAAATGGTTCAATGTTGCATTTGATCATTTTGGAAGAACGACGACAAGTCAGCAAACCAAGTAGGTGCTTGAGTTTTTTTTTTTTCATCAGTGTTATGTATGTTACATTTTATGCAAAATGTTTTCTCAAAGCTGGCCCTTTCTTTAGAATTACCCAAGAAATATTTTGGAAAATCCATAAGAATGGTTTTATGAAAGAAGACACAGTAGAACAACTGCAGTGTACTTCATGTAATAGGTAATTTTTTTATTTTTCATTTTTTTATTTTCTTTCAGTTGTTTATAAGGCTCAACACTAGGGGCATGTCATCCTCATTCGTTTTGTCCACTTTGGAACGATCTATAAGGTGAAGAGAATCTTTTCAGTAATACATTATATTGGTAGCTTGGAAACTGAGGAAGCCATTATTGTTAGTCTGGAATGAGAGGATGAGATTCCAAAGTGAAATTAATCTGTTTCTGTTTTTATATTAATGCATTTAACTTTTTCAGAAAAGTAACTTATACTTACCTCAATGATAGTTGCTGAAAAACAGCACTGTTTAACTCGGTACCCATCCGTCTTATTTTTAGGTCAAAGATTTCTGTGGATATTGCTTTAAGTGTTGTTCCCTACAATATTTACTTTTATAAACATTGTTATTGTTCTATTAAGAAGTTTTCTTGTTTTTCTTGTCCCCTCTAAAAATGAATTGGTGAGAAATTAGTAAGGTATTATTCTAAATACTATTAGTATTTCTATACTGTTTGTACACTTGTTCAATTTTGTAAGGGGATGAAGTTAGGGAGAAGTGGAACCATCCAAACTAACTATTAATAAGATTGACTATTTAAAAAAAGATAAGGTTAAAGTATTACTGGCTGTAATGTTTTATTTGTAGGTTTTTAGCTGACAGATTTGTGGAGGGAATTTGCCCTTTCTGCAAATACGAGGTATGCTTCAATGTTTTTTATACTTTACTTTCTAATATAATCAAAATGTAGCAAGCTGTTGTCCACTAAAACCATTCGCGTTACTTGGTCGGTAAATTTTAGTTCCTGAGATATCAATTCAAGTATGATTAAATTTCAGCTTAGCTAGGGCAGTAGAATCAAAACACCTAAGTCCTTCCTAACAGTAGACTATTACTGGGATTGTCAAGTCATTTTTTATAATATGACTAATATCTTTAGAAATATTTTTCTGTTTATAGGATGCAAGAGGAGATCAATGTGATGCATGTGGAAAACTCATCAATGCTATCGAACTCATTGTATGGCATTTTTCTCCTTATAAACCAACACGACCTTTTTGTCTAGGCTTTGAAAGTTGCAAAACGTTTGAGTATTTTATTTATTATATTAAAAGAAAAAAAGAAAAAAAAGAGTTCAAATACTTCCCATCTCCGTCTATTTTGTGAGTTGAATATCAGGAGGTGCCTCAGACAAATGGTACGATTTAGTGTTTTGATAATACCTTCATTTTATTGTATTCCTATATTATTTAATTATTCAACAGAAACCACGATGCAGTCAATGTGGTGCAACTCCAATCGTCAAATCATCAAGACATGTTTTTCTTGATTTGCCAAAGGTAGAATAATAGATAATTGCATAAGCTCATAGGCTTTTTAATATCATCCTTGTCATATTTCTGAATGTTTCTTCCAGATTGAAGGAAGTTTAAAGTCATGGATGAAGAAATCAGAGGATGGTATGTATTGATATATCATTTTTGAAAAATAACAATAATATAACTTAAATTCAGTTTCCAAGACGTACGTCATTACATACTTTATAATTCCTCTTACTATACTTGACTCTTGTTACATTAAAATAATTTTCTTCAACCTTTAATATCTTCAATGTTCGAAAACTTGGCATAATTGCAAGTTTGAAGACCTTATTAGGGTGAAAGTGAAAAAAGAAAGTATTCATCAGGAAGGTTTTGATATTCGGTGTTTCCATCATATTCTATAATTTTTTCATAGCGAACTGGACTCATAATGCAAAGAACATTACGAAAGCTTGGGTGGCCGATGGTCTGAAACCACGTTGTATCACACGAGATTTGAAATGGGGTACACCAGTCCCATTACAAGGATATACAGATAAAGTGTTTTATGTCTGGTTTGATGCGCCTATTGGGTATGTACTTATATTCCTTTTGAAAAGTTTTTCCCTTTCGTTTACTTTTTCAATATAGAATTGAGATGTTTTGGTTCTATGTCTTTAAATATGTAAGGACATAATCTAGATTAATATCAATACATGCCCATAATTAGTTAATTATTTGACCCAAAATATTACTTAGGTACTTATCGATCACTGCAAATTATACCGACCAATGGGAACAATGGTGGAAGAACCCTCAAAATGTAAGTCAATTGTAAACAATGTTTCTTGAACTCTTATAAAATCTTTTCATTTTTCATAATTTTGTTAAGTCTGTGGGAGTGCCATTCGATAGTGTAGACTATCGGCTATATGTTATCCTCAATAGGAATTTCATCCAATTTATATATTATACTTTCATCAATCTCCAAACACATACGCTTTTGGGCTTTTGGTTTAACGGAAAAACTAATTGCGACCGTGAGACAAACCACATTTGGCAAAAAAAGAGATATTGACCTGTTTTCAGATTTTTGCTTTCTCTTTAACACTACCTTTTCCAGCAGCCAAGTTGAGAAATAGTAGTTTTGGTGATTCCCCTTTGCAACCACCCAAAATGGCTGCGAAAACTGTCAAAAAGGAACCTGGGCTGTTTTCGCCCAAGGCTCAAGGCCCATATGGATAATCGCACGATAAATTGCTGTTTATTAAAGTCAAAATTCCTCCGTTCAACCATAGCTTGTGGCACAGAGTTGCAAGGAAAATAGAAAAAAATTTTTCAATATTTTTGACCACAACTGTAGCTGTCTTATTTTTCATTGTCTGATGAACTTTTCTGTTGATAAAAAAATATTTTATTAATTCCAGGTAACTCTTGTTCAATTCATGGCGAAAGATAATGTGCCTTTCCATACTGTTGTTTTCCCTTCGTCTCTTCTCGCAGCCGACGATAATTACACTATACTCAACGAAATATCGGCTACAGAATATTTAAATTATGAAGAGGACAAGTTCTCAAAGAGTCGTGGGGTTGGTGTGTTTGGTGATCAAGCTGAAAGCACCGGCATACCTGCTGATATTTTCAGATTTTATTTGTTGTATGTGCGACCAGAAAGTCAGGTTGGTGTAAATTCTTATTTCTCAAAATTTATGAATTTTATGATGAAGGTCTTGTTATTTCTATAATATTTTAAAGTTCAGTAAGAACTATCATCCCTTCTTTGCCTGGCTTGTTCATTTGAAAGAAAGTGATCGGTGATTTAGGTTGGAACACATTTTCCAATTTTAGGATAGCGCTTTTCAATGGAATGATATGATACTGAAAAATAATTCTGAACTACTCAACAATCTTGGAAACTTTGTAAACAGGTATTATTATTCTTTCGATTCTCGTTCTTATTACAACAATTTTGTTTAGTAGGTTATAATTCACCCAAGTTCGGGTCAATAGTCTGTTATAGGTATTCCGAGGTGAAAATATAAGTTGGTTTCATATGAAAGAGGAGAAAAAATGATGAATACCAGTTTTTATTTCATCTCAATCCGACTTTTGGTTCACGAGATATCTGAGTTTAAAGATTTGTCACTTAGGGAATTTCCCTAAATAGTTGAAGAATTTGTGATGTCATCTAGTGTATAAAAAATTGCCCCAATCTTGAATGTTGGATATCTCAGGTTATAATATAATTCCATGCATAAAAATTTATACATAACTTGTACACATAAAGGAAAAATCAATTATAAAAAATTTTTCAAAAATAATTTTCTCTTCAATAGTTCCAGGCCCTTTTTCGTTTTAGGGTCAGGCCCAATATCTACCCAACAAACGTTTTTTCAAAATATGAATTCTTTTTTTGAGTTCGGAATCTTCTGAAGACCTTAGAAAATAAAAAATAATTTTAAAAGATAATGTCAAAAGCTTTAAATCGAGGACAGTATAGTTTTCAAAAGGGGCCTAGGACTAGTGACCCAAAGCTTATTTATCAAAAAATTTATTGCAGAAGAGGTGTAATACACATCTACTATCTATATGAA
>JANSTP010067343.1:0-13991 GCA_025330745.1 Cladonema radiatum
TAAGAGTTTGACTGTCGAAAAGTGGCAATGTGGCCGCTGCAAGGAGGTCTCATTGTATTCTAAAACGTGTATGTGAAAAAAAATAAAAAATGGCAAAAAATTATAAAGTTAAAAAAATGAAAAACAAAAAATCCTTACCATCGATGGTAACACTGCATTGTTTCTTCTCATCCTCAAGCTCAATAATACACTCATAACGTCCGGCATTGCTTGGCGTCACGTCTCTTACGGTTAGAATTTGTTCCGTAGTCGGAACATCCGGTTGAAACGTTACACCGCTCTCCACGTCCGGCTTTAGAGGTTTCTTTTCGAAATTCCACGCAATGATGTTGGGTTGCGATACGGATTCGTTGGAAGAAGCCGAACATTTTAATATCGTTTCACGGCCGGGTAGATGCTGGACTGTTGTCAGATTGCAACTGAAATACCTTTTCGCTGAAAATGTAGTAAATTGTATACCACATGACATTGGAAAAAGCAATTTCTACTCAGCTAAAATAGTCGCTATAATAGTATTCAAAAAGCGATAAATACTCTAGCATAGAGGCCTCTTTTCGTAATCCTTTATTCCATGTTTTTCAAAGTGTTTTCTACTACAAAATTAAGTCTCCCGTTGACATGAAAGGTTCTTACCAACCTAAGCAGGTATACACTTCAAATTATAAAAAAAACAGGAATGTACCGCATTGAACTCTTCAAAACAACTCTTTTATCATTTTTCCAATGGACTCGCTGGAAATACTTCATTCAAGCACAAAGATACTTCTTATCTAGTTCTTTTTTTTAAAAAAGCCAATTCTTAGCAATTGGAAACTGCCAAGAAAACGTTTTGCTGGTCATTCATGATGACTTAAAACAATGCTGTCAAAGCATACCAATATTCCCAACTTTTCCACATAACCTTACCACCACTCCCACCTCTCACCCTCCGCCCCCGCTTTTAAAATAAGCAAAAAGTCACGTGACAATCTACAGAAATAATCACATGAAACGTATAAATGAGCATACTTTGGGGACAAGAATCTGCTTTCCCCGTCCTCAGATTCATCAAGCGGTCTGATATATCTTGGATTGATTTAGCTAGCAAACATTTCTTCTGCGATATTGACCATGCGCAGTAGGGATCACGCAATCCGACACATCCGGTGCAGTCGCGCTGATCAGTGCATCTCTGGAGTTTGAATGACGCAATACCGTCTCTACTGGCAACATAAACGTCATCCTAAACGAAAACGTTGGAAATCTTTGAAACAAAAAACATTTATGAAGAACATAAGAACTTGCAAAAAAATGAATCGTACCTTGTTTATAGAAACGGCATGAATCGGTTGTCGATTCTAAAATGACAAGAGAATGTTAGTTTGATATTCAACAACAAAAAGTAAATTCCGATTATTCTTTTAGGATGAAATGGCAATGCAATTTATAGCAAGAAGCACAATATTGTCATCAGTTTAGACACAAAATATAGACACAAAACCCCTTTTGAAAACACGCCCTCTTCGCAGTGCTTTTACGAATATATTGTAGCCTGCAGGGATGTCAATTAATATTAATAGAAGTAGATGCAAAAATTAAATGCTAGCAGAAAACAAAAAACTCTTAAGGCACTCAATATGGACCAATTCTAACATACCTTGAACGGTACAAGAGTCTCAACAATCCATGGTGTACCTTTCCCTGTGCTATTTAACATAACCTTCAGTACTTCACCATGCTCTAAAAAGAAAATAGCAATATAAAATAAAATAAAGAATTTGGCGTGGGGCGTAGCAGAGTTAGAAGCGCACCGGGCAGCAAATCCGAAGGTTCGTAGAATCTTAAGGGTTCCGAGTTCACGCCTAAATCCAAATCTACGCCTCGGTCGTCTAGCGAGCACAATATCTTTCCGACAGGAAATGATTGTGGGCATATATCAGGAGGATAAGAAGGACCTAAGTCAGTAATAGCGTTTATACGGGACCACCTTGGAAGGCAGCCTTCGGCGCTGAAGGTGTTTCATCTCTGTCACCGTAGAGTGGCTACACCAAACTTACTTACTTACTGAATCAACTGCAGAAAGGCAGAGCTATTCCCATCGTTTTGGGTCAAATACTGAGAACTTTGTTGTTTTTCAAGCATTTTTCCAGCAGAAAGATTCGGTTAGACCATAGAAAGCTTTCTTATAAACTTCGTAACGCAGAATATTGAATTTTCCGTCAAGATAGTTCAGAGTTCATATAAGTTCGAAATCATCGCATTCCAGTGACGTTAATTTCAATTTATGTCCACAGAAAAGAGCCTATCAGGTTGAACTTAACTTCAAATGTAAATTCAAGATACAGTACTCGCATATAAGATGAGACTACCATAAAGTTAGAAATGTAACCTAATGTTGGGGGTTACCTAAATTTGAGGTAAATTATCAACCATATAGGTGTAACATAGCGTAATCACACTCTTTAAAGATGATTATCCATTCTCCTCAAGCAAGAAAATAAGTCCGAGGGCCTTACTGCTCGACGCAATTATTCTCTAAAGCCCATCATGGTTTTCTATTCGCCTTTATTAAGGCCCCAATGACAGTTAGGTAGTAACGGGGGTAATGAAAGGCACTGTGAGACTGATACTATAGCGGATTTATACTTTCAAATAATTAACAAATAGGTCAAAACTCACGTGATCCGAGAAAGACAACTTGCATTCCGATATCCGATTTATCTTCAAACATATACTTGTCAACCATATCAAAAGATATCAAACTAGAAAAAAAAAATATGACATCAAATATAAAACACTCACAACAAAATATAACATTTAGCCAAGATTGTTGAAAATTAAAGGGTGTCTTAAATCACTGTCCATAAATTGTAGATACTTTTTAGTTTACTTCTGTACAATTCGACGCCACATGGGCATAAGGTCAGTAACAGTTAAATAATTTATTCGGCAGCTTTGGGCTCTTTTGCGAAAGGATGAAATCGCCAAAGGCCCGTCCTGGGTGTTCTTGCAGCTCTTTGAAACAGTTAGAAACGAGAATCCCCCAAATTATAATTTTCAATTATTTATGCTGAAAGGAAAAAAATTATTTATGGCAAACGTGCAAATCGGGCATATTTTGTTTAATGTCTACAATGTTCTAGCCCATGACTGCATGTTAAATAAATTATATGCGACAGCATGTTACCTCTTGGTTGAGTGTGTCCAAAGTGCTTGTCCATCAAATGGTGTAACATCGTCATACAAGAGGGGATTTTCTTTAGCCATTTTTGCTTCAGTGAGCTCTTCATCACTAGTTTCATAAGAAGCTTTCACTTCTTTATCACACTAAAGAAAATCAAAAAACAACCTTTAAATAATCCATTTTCAGTTACTGCAAATTTAGTGTGGAAGGGCTGAAACTCTTTTTCTTATTCATATTGTTATTATTGTTAAAATCAGAAGCTCCATACAATGTCATGTAGGCAGGTTCAAAAATCCATATCCCTGATAAAATTCATGAAAAAATAACCAATAAAACACAATAATATGACGTTCACGTCTTCATGTTCCATTGCAAATATTAAGGGTAATTTTTGACATTATAATTTCGGAATCTTAATGGCTAGTCAAATCTAAATTTAAAAGCTGATTGGCGGAAAAGACCAGCTAAAACTTTTTCTAATTAGACAAAAAGAAAGTGGAATCCACATAAATGGAAATCTGAGATCAGATAACGTTCTATGTATGAGACATACCTAATTACCAGGCAACAAAAACAATGATTAACAAATTAAACTATGGAAATGACAAAACGACCTTAGCAGGTTAGAATAAAAATACAAAAGTTAAATACCTTTGGTCTTGAAAAGCCTTTTCTTATGGCACTCATCGGTTTTGAGACCCAAGTATAATTTTCTTTTACAAATAAATTGCTTTCATCAAAAAGTCGTTGCATATCTTCCATTTTGTATCGGCATAACGCTGTTCCATCCCGCTCATTTCTAGAAAATAGAGAAAATTGGTCCAAAGTTATTATAAAGTTCATGTGAATACAGACAACATATGGGTATTGCTTGAATAGTAATAAAAAAATGTTTAGAACAGGGTTATCCCGTTTTTAATGGTGTTGTCTTTGAAACATTCAAAAATTTTATTTCAGAATGCATTAAACCTTTAACATCCTAGTTTCAAAGGCAGTTACAAAGTTTGTAACTTTAAATGCAAATATACTTTGAAAAAGGGTTAGAAAACCAAAGAAATATGAAAATTTGTAAGCTACTTGATAAATAGGGAATGGGAGAGAGATGATAAATATTGCGTTAATTAAGCATATGACTAACGTTGTTGCAAATAAAGCGTAAATAAACTTTTCCATTTTATATGTTGTTGAGTTTCTCACTTCAACGTACTTTGTAGCACCTAAACAGGCAAAGAAATAGAAAAAATTAGAATCACTGAGTCAAAAGAAACGGAGAAGACGTCATGAATAAGCTACAGTGATGTCGAACACCCTTACACAATGCCTTAGTTGTTTGCTATGGCAATTTGTTTAAAAAAAACTATTAGGGGAAGGGGAAAAGGTTAGCAAAGTAATATGAAAATAACAGTGTGTTTCCATTAACTGGTGAAGTTTATCTATTAATGGCTAGCTATTGGTCTCTCACCTATTGCTGTTTTCAGTTTTAAAACCATTGAGGCGATAAAAATAATTTTAGGAAATTTAGGTCATTGTGCATGATCATGCTCATACAGGTAAACTGATAATTGATTTTTTAGCAGATATCTGTTAGGAGTATATTAAAATGTACAATTTAGAAAAAATCAGATTTCTTTGCTGGAAAAACCTTCTTCCCAGGAAACCTAAACAATGGATATTTATTTGTTTTTCGTAAAAAGTAGAAAATTTCAACATTTCTGGTGTAAAGTGCACATGAATTCTAATGAGAAAGAAAGATAAACAAAATTGAGATCACACTTACGCAGTATATCATAATACGTATCTAGTTGTTCCCCTTTCTTGAAACATTTCAACTCAGATTTGAGGAAGGTGTAGAAAACTTTTAAGTCATATATGTTACCAGCATCATACTGAAGGAAAGAATGAATCAGAAATTAAGCGAATTTAAATACATCTCACCGCTACTCCACCTCTCTTAATTTATAATGGAGTGGGGAGATATGGATAATTTCAAAAATTCTTTTTCAGAGCGGGGCTGAAAAATTCAAATTTTGTAGAAACAGGGTAAGCATGTGAGCAGTTTCGAAGAGATGGTATGGGTAACTGTCTTTATTTTAAATATTCTAGAATTGAAGATTTTGAAAAAAAAAACGAATTCAATATTGATTACATTATATATGTATTATTATCTTATTTTGATATATTGTTAAAGTATTATCAAAACTGACTGTCGATGTTTTGTATGCAAACAGCTCTGTCCAATTAATAAAATTTTTGCCACATGCTCTTCTATCAATGAGAAACAAGAATCCTAGCCATTAAAGTACATCAAAAACCACTACTTTTAATCATTGTTGAAAAGAGTCAATCCTATGCGGGTTTCAAAGTTGGGAAGGGCCATAAGGGGTTTCACACCACTTCAATCAAGAAAAGAAAATAATTTGAAAATCAAAAAATGCTCTTACCTTGCAAACTCGCCCAACACGAGAATAAATTGACTAAAGAAAAAATAAATAATAATATGAAGTTTTTCCATATGGGAAAATATACTTCTAAAACAAAGTGAGAAAAACAAATTACCTTTCGCTCTGTATTTTCAATGGCATCTTCATAGAAAAAGAAGTATGCATAGTTCGATCCACTAAATGTGTGCGCAGAAACGTATCGTGGGTTTGAAAATACTGTCTTCTTATTTGCAGTAGCAGCCAGCGTCTTATCTTCGCCAAGTTTGAATTTTCGAATGGCATTGAAGCGGCTACCACGCGTCCCAACAAAATAAAAGGGATCTAAATTAAATAAAGCAAGCTTTACACAAAAATTTATGGTAAAAAAAGTAAAAAGAACATGAAAAAAACCTTTAACAAACATGTTATCTGAAAGAAAAGTATTGTTTGCAATTAAAAAAGGTAACAGATATGAGAAATCTCAAAGAGAAATGTAAATAGTACAGTTGAATCTAAAAATGCTGGGTCGTTCTCAATGGTCACACTTAGACTGTTTTTGTGAGCTGACTATCTTAAAGAGGATCGAGTTCAATATACAAAGAAAATGGTCATTTGATAATTTAAGTGGGCTTCTTTGGCAGATGACTTTCCTATTCAGTTGCCATCTCATACGAGTTTTTCATCCTGTTTTATGAAACCAAAACATGACACATCAATAATTAAATTGATAACAATTACCTGAGAACACGATACTACTGTTACGGTTAGTGTATGCAGGCGAACGGTTAAATCCAGTTGATTTTTTTATCAGCTCCAGGCCATTTTCTGTTCTCTAAACATAACAACAAAGCTTTTCAATAAAAAAATGTAACTGGGTGGTAAGGTTTAGTGGAAATATGGCTTACGCTGGTTCTACTTATAAGCATCCAAAAGGAAATTTGAATCCATAATAACCAAAGTCTGATTCTTCAAAATTAAAGCAAAAAAAATAAAACATTCCCAATGGCAAATCAAAAAACAGCTTGAATGTTCAAGGAAAGCTTTCAACAATTTAGGCCATATTTTTCCCTTAAACTAATTCCCAACTAAAAACAGAAAAACTTTAGATGCTTACATTATAACACCAACATTTAGGAGACAAAGCATTGGTGCCACACACAAATATGTTTCCTTCGAAATCATAAACCAATAACTTCAAGTGGTTTCTACAATTCTCTTTTGCCTGGCCCTAAAAGCAATGAATAGAAAAAAGTAAATTAAAGTTCGTTCATGAAAGCAAAGTAAGTAAAATGAATAAATATTGCATTTACTAATCCGACAATGTTATAAGATCAACATACATTTTTATATGATTCCATGCACGTCTTTAGAGTTTCTTCTGCTGGTGATAAGTCGTACACCTTTAGAGACAAATTGATCAAATTTATAATTATATGGCATCCTTAAAACACTGGGAATGGCCATAATTACAAGTTGCTTCCTGTTTTCAGTCATTTTTACCTACAACAACTATCTTCAGAACAATATTCAAAATCTATAAAATACCAAGATTTGAACTTCCTTTTTGAGTACAATGACAACGGAAAAAATGTTCCTGTTTGTCAAAATATGCTCACTTTTCGACAAAGACCAATGACCAACAGCACTGAATTAGACCTACTTTTATAATTCAACTAACCAAATTTCTTGGAAAAGGGCTGCTTACAGCTGACATGACGACAGCTTTTTCATTCATTGCCAAAATACTTGGAAGACATTGGAAGATTCTCTTATTACAGTATAATGTTGCAAGAAACATAAAGTAAAAAAGTAATAACAATCAATTAAGAATAGCCATTACCTTTTCATCTTTTAAGTCAAGAGTTGTTGAATGTAAAAAATTTCTAAAAAGATAAAAGAATAGACTGAGTAAAATTTAGCTGGCAGTACTGTAAAATATAAAACTGTGTAGCTGTATGCTCCCTATGGAACTCATTATAGTTAGTGACTCTTAAAGTGCTGATGCTATAAACCTAAAATTTTCAAATGAAAAAGAAAAATAATTTTCCAAAACAAATATCAGAAATAGGCAAAAAGC
Source organism: Cladonema radiatum (assembly GCA_025330745.1). Classification (NCBI taxonomy): domain Eukaryota; kingdom Metazoa; phylum Cnidaria; class Hydrozoa; order Anthoathecata; family Cladonematidae; genus Cladonema; species Cladonema radiatum. The sequence goes on from JANSTP010067343.1 coordinate 7,661, forward strand.
TATTCTAATCACTTTCAACATCTGTGCTAGGTTGTGTTAAGTAGCCAATGAAATGGCTTACCATGAAAAAAATAAAATACACCTATCACTAAAAGGAGCAATTTAAAAATTTATAGAATTGGGTGTTCAAGTGTAATAATCCAATTTTTTCTCTCATATTTTGCCTTATAAGCCAATGATGTTGGTCATAGCAACATAAGACAGCTGGGTAAGACAACAGCTCAGGGAACCAGGAGATTTGTCTTCGTAAACAAAAAAAAAATAAGCCATTTTGAACTAAGAGCAGGGGCTTTTTATAGAGGCAGCTGTTTTACCAGGTACGGTACCATGTATTCCAAAAATAGTTATATAGCAAGCCCTGAAATAGCTGCCGGACATCGGACAATGTCCGGTAGAAAATGCTGTATGTCAGGCGGAGAAGATGCCCTACCTGACATATTCTCTAGTTAAGTTTCACTTAGAAAATGGATGATAGGTTGATGATCAGCGAAATCTCCGGTAGACATTGAAGAATTATTTCAGGGCCTGTATAGCAGTAAAATGTTTGGAATTAGAAATGTATGTACTTACGGTGAAGTGAAGTATAGTCTCTTATATTCTTCATCAACAAGAATAAGTTTACTATCTAATGATCGATCTTCTGGTGTTTGATCGGGAAAGTATGTAAATGTGGATGAATCTGAAAATAAGAAGAAAAGAAATAAGTGTGTATTGTGCATAGTATAAAAAATGATGGCAGAAGATAGGATTCTAGCCTTCTTTAAGGAAAGGTTTGGTGGAAGTATAAATACTTTTTCAAAAAAAATGATTAAAAAACTTACTTTTGATTATTCGAAAAACAAAGTTCGAAAACTGATTGCTTACTTAAGCAAAATTATGGATATGATTCTGGTATTATGCTAACAAAAACACTTTCATGTAATTTGAGTATTTGCTTGTTATTACTACAAGAAATTCTTTTTCACTTACAGGTAGCATTCCTGGGGTATCCTAAATACATGCAGTATGGAAAAAGAAACAATTATAATTACAACAAAAGCAATTCAATTAAAAAAATGAAAACAGATAAGTCTTTCAATGTAATTAAATACTTTCTTGAAAATGTTAATAAAATTTCTTTATTATCTTTGTAGCTTCACTAAAATCATCAAAAGTCAGCTCAAAAAGATTATGCTTTGATTGAAGCACAGCACTTTGAATCTACAGCTTGGCAAATAGCAAAGGCCTCCACTGCTGGCTTCGCTTTTAAGAATCTTTGCCAATCATTAGAGAATTAGATTTAGAGGACTGGAAACACTAATTTGAAGCCTCAAAGTGTAACACTCTATAGATAAAAAGCAAAACCTCTCCAGTAAATAAATTAACAAAGAGATACATATCATACAAGAAAAAATATGGACATACCTTGGGCTTGTAGAGATCTTATAAATAATGAAAAAACCAATGATATTGTGAACGATAAAAATTTTCTTTTTTCTGACATGTTCATTTCTTTTGTCTTTTGTATCTAGTATTTATATTATATGTACTTTTTTTAACTTTTTCTATAATGGAAACAAAATAAGGTACAGTACAGCAATTTTTTCATAACAAAGATGGAGTAGGTCTTGCACTGTGTAATGTGCAGTGTATGCTTTGAATATCAAATAAGAACTCTTTGTGACACTCTCTTACAGTAAATCTATCATTTGTGAGGTACAGTATTATCATATTATTATCTATTAATATTCTAACACTTTTGGTTATAAGAACTATGTTATGCAGTGTTTACAAAACCTAAGAGAATTACCACAACAGTTATAACTTCTAAATAGCTCTATGCTATAAAACCTTGCTATGAAAATAGAAAGTATTTATATAAATTCAATGCATGAAAGATTAGGTGGTTTTCTTCTAGTTTAAGTTGACAAAAGAAGTTTATAGATTAATGAAATCAAATGATTTATAAATGTGAGATCTAATCTTATCAAAAATAAGAGAGACAGTGTCTAAAGTAGTTGTGATTTTAAAATATGATTAACAAGTTTCATGCTCCAATGTGAGACTAGCTATATTTTATCATTAAGGAGTTTTCTGGCTCTATTTCTCCATGCCTTTTCAAATAAATAGCTTTCTTAAAAGTATAAGAACAAAAAGAGGTAGGGAGAGGACAGAGTACATAAAACCAAGAAGAGCTCCGAAAGACACAAAAAAGCCTTTTGAATAAAATTATAATACAGCTTGTTTGAAGTTTTTGAGTATCACAAGACAAAAAAACAATCTAAAATACGAAGAAGGAAAAATTTTATAAAGAAAACATTTAGAAAAACACATACAGTATACAGTAACATTCGAAATACTTATGAAATAAAATACAAAGCTTAATTGGTGTTTCATTTCATATGTAACAAAGCATGTTAAAACAAATTCTAAAACACAAAGATATAGTAAACTTTTGAGCAATAGATGAGGAAAAAACCTTGCAGTATGATAAACTGTTCAATTCCAACCTGCAAATCTATACACATAGCGTATACATCATACTATTTTGTAAAGCTGCGTAAAAAACTCTTTCCATCTGTGAGAAAAAATCTTGCTACATGCAAAGTTTTATTCTTGGTTTCCAATTTAAATGTTTTCAAATAAAATTGACAATATGAGAACTGGAATGAATAAAAAATGACTGTTTTTATTTGGGATTGAGGTTTACAACATTAAACACTTTTCAATTGCCCATTATAAATATTTAATAAATATATTCAACTATAAAACATTGAATAGAATATACAAAAATTATGGAAAGGAACAAATTATGGGAAAAATAAATAAAAAATCTTTAGTAGTAAAATAAAGAAAGATTATTTTTCATTATGTCTGATTTTTATTTGCACTAAAAAGGAAAAAAACTGAAAAAAAGAAAACAGAAAGAATGTCTAATGAGAAGAAAAAAATAAAATAGCTGCCTAGCATTTTTAAAATCAAAACTCATTCAAATAAAAATAAAATAATTACATAAATTTTAGAAGAGTCATGATGAAGGATTTTGAAGGATTGCAAATGAGGGAGAGTGGTCACTTACGCTTTTCCCTAAATTTCTGTAAATTGAATTGAGAAGAGCAATCAGTAATCTGTTAAAATCATTACAATTTCCAAATAACGGTCTTGAAATTGCTAAGCAACAGCTTTTTGAATTCGATTTTTCAACAAAATGCTTACAGACACAATCAGGTCTGCACTAATGATTAACTGATAGAACTCGCAAATCTATAAGCATCGTTGAATCTTAAAATCCCTTACTAAACAAGCAGAACTACGAAGCCATAAATTTGTTAAGTTTATAACTCTAGTCTATATTGTTAAGTTGTTAATTTTAAAATTATTTTCAATATGCATGTAGCCAAATTATAAATCAAAAATAACAAACTAACAATGTTTCAGATAGTATAACCATAACAACTAAGTTAATTACAACATAATCTCAACATTCAGAAAGGTGCTGTGCATCTTTCTTTCATCTTTACGTAACTGTTTATACATTAAACTCATTTGTATCAATTTGAAAATACTAATCTGTGAACAATAAAAAGATTAATACAGAAAAACCGACAACATTCTTTTACATGGGTAACCTGCAACGAAACATCCATTTCAAAATGAAATTTTATTCAAAAGATAGAAACTGCATAAAAATAGACAATAATGAACACATAATATTTAAGCCATAAAATTCGAGGCTGGTTGCAGACTTCCACGGTTTAATACAGGTAGTTTTAAAGGTTGACATACCAAATTTGGGCACACAAAATAAATGTGTTGATTACAAAGTTGATTATAAAAAGCTTTGCGTTTTTCTTATTTATTGTGGTACGATCTTATTAAAGAATACAGATTCAAAAATGTCTGATGAGGATCTATCCAGTGAACCACGTGTAAAATCTTCTTTGTTTCATGTGAGGAACATAATTTGGACAGGAGTAATTTGGGCACAAAAATCAAGAAAAATCTATACTGTATTTTTCTATATTAACTTATAGACCCCTTATGTTCTTCACCAGGCTGAGAGCATTAATAGTGTTTCAAATTTACTAGTTTACTATAGCAATAAGAAATTGCTCTTCAAAACCATAAAACTATGCAGAAAGATATAATTTCTATGTTTAAAACATTGAAGTATGTATGCCTCAATATTCTGAAGTAATTGCAGAAGATATACTCCAATAGACACTGCATTTTTTCTGTTACCTCAGCAATTTTAGGTTGCTTTTTGCAGAGGAAAAGTACCTGAAATTCAAAGGAACTGATTACATATATCTAACATAATTGAATTGTGATTTGAATGAAGGGAAAGCAAAGAAAGCACGAAGTGAAAGTAAAAGTTTGAATAAATGAAAACAAAACGATTATGCACACGACAGTTTTATGTATAACTTATTCTCCTATAGAAACATTAGTTTTCATCAATCGTAAAAATCTTTTAGTTTATCCAAGGCCAAGATATATTTTAACCTTTCTTTGATGAAGTTTATTAAGGATCAACAGAAACTTGTCGACACCTCATCATCTTAACAAGTCTGTCAAAACCAACACTAATGTTATCCTTATCTTGCTGTGAGGATAAAGTCAAAATAAACATGCATTCTTGACATTGTTTACAAATGTATTATAACTGGCTCGTGTATACTATTAGGTATCTAATGACATGTCATAACCTTCTGTAGACAGAGGAAAAATTAATGAATTTAAAAAAAATTGAAGAAATATCTCAAAAACATATTTTCACTCCAGATAACTATATAAATGTGAATTGTACTAAAGGTTCATTTAGTCAGTAGCAATAACAAATACACCAGGCCAAGAACTGCAAATCAATTGATGAATATAATTTTAATATTACTATATTGTTTAAAAAAATAAATAATGGTATCAGATCTTCGTAAAAAGTAAATAGAAATAAACTATAAGCTACCAAGTCACTTAATCTAGTAACTGTAGAACATAAACACTAAATCTTTGTTGAACAATTACTCTTGTCAGCTCTTGATTTGTTATTCATACAAAAAAATGATAGACTGAATAAAACACCTCACAAACTTCATACCAGCAAGCAGATATCATAAGGAAAACCATTGTGTAAGAAAAAAAGCAATAATTTTTAAGGTTCTTAAAATGAAACTTGAATTTTCTAAAAGAAAAAAATATATAGTAAATCTACTTGATAACAATGAAAATCTTATTTTCTTTGTAGGTGTAGTAACAAAACTTTTGTGATGTAAAAACAACATCTCGAGACATGAAGAGAGTAAACATTGTGAACAGGTTATGTAAACAAATCGTCAGCACAACATTTAACTGTCGTCAAAACATTTTCCAACAGAAACTTTGAGGTCTGTAAAAACAATATTTCACTACCAATGTAGAAAAGGTCAGACAAAATGATACATTAAAGTTATCATTTGCAAAATATTTAGCTGCAAATATTTCATTCCAAGTTATCGTATTTTTTATGTTGAATTCTCACTTTGAAAAGATTTTTTAAAAGTAGAAAGACTGCATGATTTAAATACTTAGTGAAACTAGCAGTGAGGCAAAACAAACACTGACACAAGAAAGGTTTACTGTGTTAAGAGATTAAACAAGAATCTTGATATTCAATACTCTACTAGAAAAATTTATTTATTTGAAGAAGTTTTAGAATAATAATTTCGACTCTTTCCAGACAAATATAAATCAGTAATACACTATAAGATCTTTGTTTAATGGCTCAATAAAACAAATCTTGATAATTTAATAAAAGATATAAAGTCTGATATTAGCAACTTTGTTATGCTTGAAAACCACCAAGTACGAACTTTTTTAAAAAAAAATCACATAGCAATCTAACCAAAACAAAAATCTTTGTTGTCAACAAACTGAAATGATTCAGAGATTAATTTGACTTTAAAAGTTTTTAATTTTAAACTTAAACAGATACTGATTTGAAAAGATCTTTTCATAAGAAAAGGAAGTTGATATTAAGGATAAAAAAGTAATAATAGTAGTTTATGACCACACTTCCTATGGAATAAATGGCACATAACATGACATGACACAAAAAATGTTCCAACAATGTTGCAACATTTTTATCTATTACCACTAAAACCCTGGAGAGAAACCAGCATTACCAATTCTACCGAAAAATTGTAGTAACCTTTTACAGAGAATGGCACCATACAGTCAGAAACCAAACTAAAAGATACATCAGATACAGATTAATAGATGTGACAAAAAAACATTGATAACATTGTAATAACATTGATAGGTATATACAGTCAAACCTGTATAAGACGAACGCTCTAGGAACCATAAAAAAGTG
>JANSTP010067454.1:0-13988 GCA_025330745.1 Cladonema radiatum
CGTGTTTGGGGTTCACGATATAATACGTCCCCCAGTGCTACAATATTTGAATTAGGCAATTTAATGACCAGTTTTACCTTACAAAATATTGCACGTGTAAATCTAAACTCAGTCAACAAATTGCACGCCTACTTCTCTTTGCACGAGCGATTTAAAGCACGTGTCCAATTTTGTTCCGGGTAGGGCCTGCATAGATGTTGAATACTGGGGGGTAAAAACTAATCCCCCTTGGTTAAATCCTGAAATACATAACCAAATGAAATGAAACCCTGCACAGATATAAAGTACCATGAGTATTTTCAAAAAGTTCAAAAATGGTCCCCTAGGGTCACATGGTTAAGTGATGCCATAATCAAAAATGCCAAAAAATGTGATATTTTCTAGTTTTCAACATTGATTTTCAGTATAATCAAATACATATAAAGCAATTTACAACTTAACATGTGGCATACTTATAGATACAATTTATTGCAAGGAAATGTTAATAAATTTTGAAAAAAAAAATTTGGGGGCAAAAATGTGGGATTTTCCAAGGGGGATAATTGTTTATAAAGTTTTGCAAGTCTGAACTCCAAAAATGTGCAAAATATACCTCAAAACTGCATAATTTCAATCACAATTGGTTGAAAGGGTTACTACAAGCCATAATCAACAGAATTGGACATGTAACCACTACTTTTCAAGTGATGAAGTCATTACAATCTTGAAAAACTGAATTTTTGGCTTTTTTTGACATTATGACGTCACAGTGACATAATAATACTTCTGACATATGCCAGACTACTTATGTCATAAGCATTGGTCAATACATTCTAATAATAAGGCATAATACTTTGCAAAACTGGTTTTATAATAACTAGTGCTTAAAATATTTGATACCTAGATTCAATTACGACGTCATAGCTAACAACTAGGAACCAGACCCCCAAAAATGTTTTCATGGATGGGTAAAGAAACAAATTTTTACACAAAGTCAATATTTCATCAAAAAATATTAAAGAGGCACTGTCAAGATTGGGTTTTTTTGCAGATCAGGTAGAGCAGATGATAGTATTTACTGATTAATTTTTATATGCCAAAAATCTCTCCCTATTATCCTGAAAAAAAGCTTTTTTAGTTTTATTTGAAAATAATTTATATGTATTCATTGTTAACGAAATGTTAGCCAATCAGAAAAAATATGACAATTTTTCTTGACTCATTTTTCAAATAATAATCAAGTATTTGCCATATTGCACTCAAAACCATGTGATAACTTATGTGATACTTATTATTTGTAGTGATAGAGAATAGTTTGACAAATAAGACGCATGGTTGCAATATTCTCCAAACTAATATAAACTTATAAGATAAGCCTGCAAGAGACTGAAAAAAACATCCCACTTATCAAATGTCCAAATTAACCAATTTTCTTTGAACTTTTCATTCAACGTTCTAGAACTTAAAAGCTCCCTTCTTTGAATGAATATTCAAGTTAAAAAAGCCAGATTTTGTTAAACGACCACAATGTTTTCTTTCTGGTCATATATTTCTAAATTTTCACTAAAGGCAATTAAGTACTTTGCACAGATATTTGCACAGTGATATTTTATTAAAGCTTCAGGATTTTTGAAATTCTTAAGGGTCGTCTTTTAAAAAACCGAATTTCAACTTTCAATGCTGATTATTGGACCTAAAAAACTGTACTTGAGAATTCCATTACTTGAGAACTCCATTAGCCCATTTGCACGCACCCAGCGTCGACCCAACGCTGAACCGTCAGTTTGGCCTGCTGACACTGTTTGGCATCGCTTGCTGATATTGAAAATGAAAGTAAGTTTGAAATATATACTTAGAATCGATAAATTCATTACTGAAAGATGTCACAGGCCGTTGCCATGACAGCCAACCGTCAAAATGGGCCCAAAAAAACTTGGAAACGTTTGGAGTATATGTGTGCCAAGTTCGGTCACTAATGGCAAAGTATAGGTCTAGTTATAAAAAATTTTGGAAATTGACCTTTTGATGACGTCATAGGATGTTGCCATTGCAATCAACCGTCAAAATTGGCCTAAAAACATTTGGAACCATTTGGGGTATACATGTGCCAAGTTTGATTACCCAGGGCCAAGCATAGGTTAAGTTATTAAAAATTTCAAAAATTGACCTTTTAATGATGTCATATGGTGTTGCCATAGCAACCAACCGTTAAAATTAGCCTAAAAATATTCGTAACCATTTTGGGTACATGTGTACCAAAGTTGGTCAGTAAAGGCAAAGTACAGGAGAAATTATTAAAAATTTCCAAGTTTGCCCTTTTGATGACGTCTTAGGCCATCACCATGGCAACCTACCATCAAAATTGGCCCAAAAACATTTGGAACCATTTGGGGTATACATGTGCCAAGTTTGGTTACCCAGGGCTAAGCATAGGTTAAGTTATTAAACATTTCAAAAATTGACCCTTTGATGACGTCATGGGCTGTTACCATGGTAACCAACCATTTGTTTTCTTTCTAGTCATATATTTTTAACAATTTCACTAAACGCAATTAAGTATTTTGCACTGATATTTGCAAAGTGATATTTTATTAAAGCTTCAAGATTTTTGAAATTCTTAATGGTCGTGTTTTCAAAACTTCGAATTTCAACTTTCAATGCTGATTATTGGACCTAAAAAATTGTACTTGAGAACTCCATTACTTGAGAACTCCATTAGCCCAACTCCATTAGCTCAATGAAAACAGAACATGCTTTTTTTTAAAAAAAAAAAAAAAAAAAAACAGAATGAAGAATTGCACAAATGTCTGACACATTCCATCAATTTACATGTGGATTTATTTAGGACCCCTCCCTCTAAAATTTGTTTTGTCTACGGTTGAAACAAATTTACGGGACGCTGTAAAGCTTCTACGGAGTTAGTTTGTCAATATAACTCGTTTTTATGAGTTTAGACAAATCTACGGGATGTTTCAAGCTTCTACGAAGTTAATTTAAGAAAATTATAACAGTTAAATTCTCATTGAAACACTCAATGTTTGTATGTTTGAGATTTTTTAAAAACAATTTTGCAGCCATTTGGGTAACTTTTTTTACGACGATGAGTTGAAACAAAGATAACATTATGAGTGGCCTAATCGATTCAATAGATACTTATTAAAATATGAGATATGAAAAAGTGATTTCTTCTATTGATGTTCAGCTTTACAGTCATTTAACATATGGTAGAGCTTAAAATATTTCTTATCTTAAAACTTTGGTGACCATTAAGTCCTTATGCTAATGCTTTTGATAGTTCTTTATTTATACACTTGGTATTTACATCCTTTTATAATTCTGTGCATTATTATAACTTTATAACCCAGTACCAAGCCTTATGACCCAGAAAAAAAATTAGAACCCACAACAATAATTCAGACCCAGACAGAAATTTCTATGACTCACAAAAAAATGTCATGAACCATAATCACCCTACCAATAATAACATGCACAAATTGAGACTCTATTGTATCAATATAAATGCCAAAAAAACTACTCTCAATTACAAGAACTAAATGTTTTAGAGGATTTTGAAAGTATAGAAGTCATCAATAAAAAGCAACACTATTTCAATATTCAAACAAAAAAAAGGAAATGAAAAGAAATACCTTTTGTCATCTACCATTTCAGGTAAATCTTTTAATGCACTAATTGCATCGACTCCATTGGGCACAAAAGCATTAATTTCTACTGGAACTACCTGCAAATAAACGGATGTAGCACCAACATAATTTACACATATGACAAAAAGCTTACTTCAAAAAAGAAAAAACAAGCTAATCACAAAAGGTGAACACAGCAATTGTGTATCAGGCCAAGGCCACTTTTAAATAAAGTTTCCAGATATTCGTTTTACATTTAAAGGAGTGTCATATGCAAAATTCACTTATTTATGTCAATTGGAAGAACCCTTGACATGTTTCAAAAATCCTTTCACCGAATGAAAAACTTTTTTATTTTTCGTTCCTGAGATATTGAATATTAATGTATGTTAATATTAATGTATTATAAATATAAATATAATGTTATGAAAATATTATATAAATATAACATTATGTTTCTTTCATAGCATTTCATTTAAAATATAAAATCTTAACAAAAAACACTTCACATATCACAAAATCATTCTCAGAATAATAATAAATAAACATCTTTCAATTACATAGTTATGAAAAAAATAATATTTTTATTTTTAAAAAATATTTTCTTTTCCAAAAGAATGTATAAGCAAATGGAAAGAGTATTACCTTGAATTTCTTTTCCTTCATGAGACAGCTTCCTATTATCAGAAAGTTTGTTAGAAATCTCGTTTTGGTTTTCGAAGGGCTGAAAAACATAATAACGTTTCTACCATAACGAATCGTGTTAGAATTTCTGTTTTTGTTTTTCAAGCGGTGAAAAACCTTATAACAAAACTTTTCTGCCAAGATAAAGCTTGCTAGAATTCCTGTTTTGGTTTTATAAGAGCTGAAAAACTTTATTAAATAATTTTTCTTACAATTTGACGTTTAAAAAAACTTTGCAAACTTTTTTCAATAGAATAATAAAATATCTTAGAAAATATTTCAATTTGTTAATAAAAAGTACTAATGTTTTTTCATAGTCTACTAAAAACAGTTTTAATAAGATAAAAATATACACAAAGTAATGCCACGTGTCGTTTTTATATTATAGAAAGATAAAGTAAAAGCATGATTTAGTCAAAATAAGAATGGTTCAAAAAATTTATTTTTATATAAAAAAGATGTCATCAACAAAATCAAAAACAAGCATGATAGAAAATATGTATAAGAAGACATTTTAAAGGGGAAAAGATTTTTTCAAGACAAGAAAACATATTTTTGTTTTTAATTAAACTAAACGGCTAGCAGAGGTTTTTTCTTTTAATAAGGATATTTAATTTACACAATTTTTAAAAAAGAAAAATGCTTCAAAAGAGCTTTTTCAAAAAGAGACATGTTATAACATATTTTCTTTCAAACAAAAAGGACAGAAAAATTATTTATATTCAAGCGACCGATAATAAAAAACAATGCATGGTTTCACTGATGTAATTGTCAACTGTGCAGAATTACTCGAAACTGATTGGCTGAAAAAGCAAGAAAAGAGTGCAATTAAATCGCTAATTGCACTCTGTAGAGTGCAATTACCTTTATTGATGAAATGCAATGGAAGAGTTTCTGATTCCTGCTAAGTTTTGTTCACAAATAAATCCATAGTTTTGCTTAAATCTCTGTCTTTTATGATAAAGGATATAGACTAAAATAAGTTTGAAGGGGTTTTCAAATATAGTCCCCTTGAAAATTAATTTTAACACGATATTCCATGCTAACAATGTCGCTCATGGATTGCATTGACAAATGAAACGATGAAACGATGAGTCAGAAAATGTTTCACTCAGGATTATGTAAAATGTTGCATTGCATTTACTTTGATGTATCATCAAAGGAGAAAAACATCAGCCTTCTTTTGAAAAATCAGAAACTAAACTGGCTAAACACTAGATTGCCATTGTTATTGACGATTACCAAGTAATTGCATGCCTTGTCTTTGAATTAACAATTAATCACTTGTAAGGAGGATAAAATATGACTAATTTTCCCTCGTTCTACGGACTCGGGCAAATTACACATTTTCTCCTCCTTACTCGTGATTAATTGTTAATTGCACTCCAAAGCATGCGATTACTAGTAATAATAGCATTGCAGCTATCACACATTATAAATATTTATAAATTACTTAATTTAAATGATTTGGAAGATGATCTTTAAAACGAAAGATTATGGATTCGATTTGATGATTTGAAAATAACATTCAGTTTCATGTTCCTTAAACAAGTACAGAAAATTTCCTTCAACTGTTTTTGTTCTGAAGGGATATTTTGCCTACAAATTTGAGGCAAATGAAGATTTCTTTTTTCGATGACGCTTCTTTTGCAACTTTTGGTACAATAAACGGTTTGTCAAAAGAGTCAATCAAAAAGAGCAGAAACTGATTATCTTGCCACACGGTTTTCAAAAATATAATCTCATTATGAAGGGATTCATGATCTCCACAAATGCAAAAAGCATGATGCAGTAGTGTCCGTATTACTCCTTACTTATAATCTAGGAATAGAAAACGGTCAAAATTCTCATCTACCCCACTGAATGTCTTTTTTCAAGAGTGAAGTGGTGAGCATGTTATTTGATCTTTTGATTGAAACTTCTAAAAATGCAATTCTGTTTTCAGATTCCTCTCTGCAGATAAACTTGATATTTCGATGACGAGAGTTTAGGAAGTTTAAAAATTTTTTGAAATGGTGATTTTCTCCAAACAACATAAAAATGTCATACATATATCTGCGATATAACTGTGGTTTATATTGAACAGGGCAAGTGTCCAACCACTTTTGCTCATGAAATGACAGAAAAATGTTTGCTAAAGTAGCACCCAAGGGAGACTCCATTGCAACCCCATATATCTGTTTATAGTACACATCATTGAAAACGAAAGAAGAAAACTTAACTGATAAGACTGACAATTTCTTTGCAAAAGGAAAACGAATCCTTAACAGAATATTGATTCACAGTGTGTTCTTTTAGTAAAGAAACTAAAAACTTGGCCAGATTGCAACTAGCAGTGCCCATAGCAGATATTACTGGACGAAACGGTGGTACGGATTCACAATTAGGGACATCTTGGCAAGTACGTGATAAATTATTCAGCGAGATGTCTTCGCCACGTTCAAGCTTGCATGTCCTTGCTGACTAAAATCAGTGAGATGTCCTCTCCGAGAAGAAGCTTAATCAATAACCTAAAAAAAATATCTCTAAGGCCTATGAGGTCATGGGGGTCGCCAATTCAAACTTTGGTAAATTACTGAGTCAAGCCAGGTCGTGGAGGTTGTGAGCTAATTGTATAAAAATCATAAATACAAATCAGGTCGTGGAGGTCGTGGAGGTCGTCAGCCCATTTTTTTATAAAAATATAAGGGCAAATCAGGTCGTGAAGGTCGTGACCTCATTTTTTTTATTAAACCATATAGACAGATCAGGTTGTGGAAGTCTTGAGATGAATATTTAGAAAATCATACAGACAAATCAGGTCGTGGAGGTCGTGAGCTCATTTTTTCACAAAATCATAAAGACAAATCAGGTCATGGAAGTCGTGAGCTGAATATTTTAAAAACCATAAGGACAAATCAGGTTGTGGAGGTCGTGACCTCATATCTTTTATAAAATCATATGGACAAATTAGGTTGTGGAGGTCGTGAGCACATTTTTTAAGAATCATTAAGTCAAATCAGGTTGTGGAGGTCGTGAGTTCAATTTTTTGAAAATCATGAAGACAAATCGAGTCATGGAGGTCGTAGTTTTAAAAAACAAAAGAAAAAACAAGCATGCGGTCCTCATAGTGTGCATAATACCAAAGATTACTGTGGTGATGATTAAAAAATCATAGTTAAGTTGACGAAAAAAATTTCGAGTGAAAGCATCTGTTTAAGAAGGTGTATTTACTTCATAATTTTTGTAAATAATAAGCTCACGACCTCCTTGACCTGATTTGTCTTTATGATTTTATAAAAAAATTTGAGATCACGACGTCCACGACCTGACTTGTCCTTATGGTTTTTAAAATATTCAGTTCACGACCTCCACGACCTGATTTGTCTTTATGATTTTATAAAAAAATGAGCTCACGACCTTCACGACCTGATTTGTCTATATGATTTTCTAAATATTCATCTCACGACCTCCACGACCTGATCTGTCTATATAGTTTTATAAAAAAATGAAGCCACAACCTCCACGACCTGATTTGTCGTTATGATTTTATAAAAAATAATTTCACGACTTCCACGACCTGATTTGTCCTTATGGTTTTTAAAACATTCAGCTTATGACTTCGACGACCTGATTTGTATTTATGATTTTTATACAATTAGCTCACAACCTCCACCACCTGGCTTGACTTAGTGACTTACCAAAATTTGAATTGGCGACCTCCACGACCTCATGGGCCTCAGAGATATTTTTTTTAGTTTATTGATTAAGTTACTTCTCGGAGAGGACATCTCGCTGATTTTAGTCAGCAAGGACATGCAAGCTTCTTTACTTCAATGAATGTGGCAAGGACATCTCGCTGAATAATTCATCACGTACTTGCTGACACCTTTGTAAACTTTACACAGACCATACATAATGCCTGACCTACTTCCACAAAGATATAAGATTTTATAATCATCCTTTGTTAAGTACTTATTTTCCAAAAGATCATTTAAGAAAAAACTTAATTTCATATTCGATGTCAATTAAATGTCTGATGTATGTTAACTTGATGTTTTGGATTAAAACTAACTTTTTTAAACTTTTTTGTATCACTGAGCAGTTCCTCAATTTTTTTAACGTGAGAAATTCTGTCAAGTATGGCAACACTGTTACCTTTATCAGCCTTTTGAGTGATCATTTTCTTAGTACTAGATACCATTATAGCTTTCCAAAAACAAAACAATTGTGACTGAAATATTTATCCATCTCCAGTTATTGCTATGTCAGGGACTGGGATGAGTAACAAGTTGAGATTCTAAAATTGGATTATTGATTTTCTGGAACGGCATCTAATAAACAAGATCCCTAAGAAATTTTGTTCCATAAAAATTTATAGATGCTTAATGTTGTAGATTTTGTATGTCAACATTTTTTGTTTCATCTTGATGACATCACAACAGGGCATCCACAAAAATCCTTAAACCTAAATATCTCACGAACGAAAACCGATTTTTGGATTCTGTAAAAAGATTGTTTTATATCATAATAAAGCCTTCAATTTAAGCTTAAGTTGTTTTTAAGAAATGACACTCCCTTTAAATTGACAGCCACAAGACAGCCACTTCTTTGCTTGTAAAGGAGGCCCTCTTAAACAAGTTCTGCTGTAATTAAGAAAGTTACCTGGGCATTAAGAAGGTTAGAATCCATTTCTGTTAGATCTTCTTCAGACTGTAAAGTTGGCAAGGAAAAGTGCTTTGTGTGATTTCTACTGAAGTCCTCTAAATCTCTGCTTGTTGACATATCTGAATCTGCACGAATACGTCGTTGTTCTAACAAGCTAAATGTTTCATGATGTTTTTCTTTCAAGTCCCTTGCCACCGACCGGAAAGATAATGCAATGGAACGGACAATAGAAGCAGCCTGAAAAAGTAAAGAAGAGCAACTTTACACATACTTCTGTACCTTTTCATATATTTTCATTGATATCTGAACAGATTATTGACTTTTTGTTTTCAAATTCCTTAAAATGAAGAAAGAGAAAAAAATATCCTGTTGTCCAGAGAAGAAAAGATAATAAGAACTTTTTGTTGATATCAAAAGTCTAGAATGTCTTCTAATGAAATAACTCTCTCTGAAAAGAAAAAGACCAGTAGTACAGAAATACAAGAAATAAGGGGCACATGGTTTTGAAGGCACACTGCACCTAGCTCACCTTAATTATATTAGGTGCATGCAGAGGTACATGAGCGCAATTGCGCACCTTAAATGACAAAGACTGCAAAATTGCAAATAACCGAGATAAGTCCATAAGAAAGATAACTTTTTCAAATAAAAATGCTGAGACATGGATAAATTATATATAAGCTAAAAAATTATAAATGAGACGATTTGATTTTCTGAGCAGAATTGCATATTTAAGAGCTGGGTACATGAAAACTTACTCACAAAAGAGTTTTCTGAACAATTTAAATTTAGGTGTGACCAACACAGCGCTCTGAATTGGCCTCGGCATTCAGCAACTGCTGACACAAATGCCATGGGTATTATCAGTTGACATGGCAAAAATATTACTTAGTTAGTATTCAGAATGACAAATTTACCGCACTAAATCAAAGATATGAAAAACATTCACTTTGTAGTATTTACACTAACCTAGTTATCGAATTAGAAAAAAGAAAGTCAAAATTTATGAAGCGTAAGGAAGACTTGTCGAGGTGAATATCAGTTAACCTCGGCAAATTTTTGCTAAGGCACTTTTCTGCTAATTTAGAGCACTGCCAACATGAACAAAGAAGCAAAGGTGTTATTGAAAAAGCAGATAATAATGAATATTCTTGTAGTGTATTCTTGGACTTTCACAAGGGATTTGAAACAATTATAAATTTCTTCTCAAAAAATTAGAACACTATGGTGTCCAAGGCTTACCTCTACAATGGTTAGATTCCTATCTCACAAATAGGAAACAAATTGCTTCAGTCAGGAAAGTGGATTCTGAAATCAGAGATATCAACTATGGAGTTCCTCGGGGATCTGTTTTAGCATAGTCACAAGATTTATAGATAGTCTGGAAACTCTCAGGTGACACCATAAACTTATTCAATGTACTGTACATTAAAATTACTCGTTCCCATGGCTCGAAACCTGCACAAATATTTTTACAGACAAGAAAGGGCTACTAGATATGGGGAAATACTCCTCTTTACTGTATCAAATATGACTTTTATGTAGTTTGCTTGCATTTGGAACTGTTCTTACGAGCTAGGAGACTACTTAATTAATAATACAAGTCGTGCTCTGACAAAAGTGATTAAAGAATATCTTGAATATCAAGAGGAAAAAAATAATGTGCTCAGTCTAGCTCAAGGAAAGCTTAGCGACCAGCTCTGACCTCTGAGTACTACTGGTATTATAGCTCAGTACAAGCTGTGGGCTATGTAGCTCGAGTATTACATGCATGTTAAAATATTGTAGATCTTAGAAAGTTTTATTATTATATATAACCTATAGATTTAAAGGCAAAAGCTCTTATACATAATTTTTCAGGAAGAAACAGTTTTGTATTGTTATGCATCTTAATCTTATGTCTGCTTTCTTGAGACAGCACCTCAATTTTTTGGAAAATTGCTAGCTTCAACCAATGGAATCAACTGCCATGATTTTTCATTTTAAAAGCAATTTTTCCTACATTTTGTTTCTTTTCCTTAAAGCAGTTTGCCTTTTTGTCAGTTTGTCGAGAACTTTTGAAATTGATTGTTCCTTCTAATTTACCAGACACTGATGTAAGTGGAGATCTTCATAGCTTTTGGCGTTCGCACGCACTTATAATAATTAAGGTGCGCTAGGTGCAGTGCTCCTGAATTGTTAAAATTATCAAAATCACATGCCTCCGCTTCTTTTTTTTTTCTTTCATCTTTTTCTTTTTAGACAGAGTTATAGAGAAAAGACATGTCTAGACTTAATGTATTAAAAAAGGAGTTTTATGGTCTTAATTTTCTTCTTTACACAAAAGGTGATCAACATCTCAAAAATGCTTACATAATATTTTAGATCCTTTTCAGAATAATATTACTTACATAAACGTCTTTCAATAAACTTTCATTTTATCTTAATTTAATTACTCCCTATGAATTATATGCAATGTTTACACATAAAAAAGATGCTTAGCATTTAAAAAAATATTTTCTTTCTTAACCCTATTGAACATGGGCTTTTTTATGTACGTTGAAAGCATGGGAGTAAAATTACCCCCTCCCCAGGTTTTAGATAGCCAATTCTTAACCAAATTGCATAAAACTTACCACAAATGTAAAACAACATGTGAAGCTTCAAAAAATTAAAAAATTGACCCCTCAAGTCACGTGACTAGGTGATGACGTCATCAAAAATATCAAAACATGGCTATTTTCAACGTGTTTTTATTTACTTTGCTATTTTCCAGTAAAAGTTTTCCAGAAAACAAATACTGATGGAAATCAATCAAAACTTATTGTAAATTATACTCCATAAAGAATTTATAGGCATTTCGACCTAAAAAGGCCTTCTATAGGGTGCCAAAAAAGCACTACTTAGTATTTTTGGATAAAACTTTGTATGCTAGCAGCAAGTAACAAAATCTACTCAAAAAATATGTTTTTATTTGGTCTAGTCTTGTGATATGGTGATGACGTCATCGAAAACTCTGAAATTGCGATTATTCGAAAAATGACGACATCTGCAAAAAGTAGTGACGCCGGTATGTTGTCGACATATATTTGTCATGCTGTTGTCTACTCACCTGTGAAGTTTGGTCATGAAAGGTTTAGTATAAGTCAAGTTACTGCAGAAAGAGTGTGATATTGGATAAAAAATGTTACACCTATGCCCAAAAAAGAGGGCATGGTCAGGGGGAGAGGGTAGTTGGGTCCAATTTTTTTTTAAAAAGTTGCCCAACTAAATTTTGTTCACTGGGCCAAAATTTCAATTCAATTGCTTTTGTAGTTTTTGAGTAATCAAATTTTTCGATTTGGGGGAGGGGGTGTAACCCCATGCAAAATAGGGTTAATGGAATGTTTAATCAAATGCAGTGAGTTTTACAATGAATTTCTCTGCATTCATTAACATTAAAGTTTTTTATATCACAAGTTAACTCTAATAAACTTTGCTACCCCCGTCTTGGTAGTATAAAAGTTGGTAAATCTTTTTCAGAAAGCTTTTCTATAGTTATAAAGCTGCTTGGAAATCCCGTTCTGGTTTTGTAAGGACTGAAAAACTTTATAAACCATTTTTTCTAACAACTAAACCTTTCATACCTTAAGAGCCATTTACACAAAAGAATATTCGAGAACAATGTTGCTATTTTCGTCACAAAACTATTATTCTTGTAAAAGTTTTGCTTGTATCTAATACAAGAATAATAAATTTGCCTTTTGTTAAAAAATTCTTCCTGCAGTGAATAAAATCAAAAGAGTTTGATTTTATTCGCGATATGAGGAATATTAAACAAAAGAGATCATGTCATCAGTGAAACTAAACGAGTTTTTGAATTATTTGAAGAATTACATCATAGAAAACATATTTTTTATGATAACTCGTACTAAGTCTCAATTTGACAAGAAGAGGCAAATAATATAATTTGTCTTATTGGTTAGACTAGATCTAGTCCATTCTCGAAGCCGTAAAATGCAGTACTAACTTTTTCAGTAAAATCGGCAAGACCAGGGAATATCAAGAACTAGATTCTAGTCTACACTTTGGTGAGTAGGTTCACCTGAAATGCTATGACAATCGATATGTCATCTTATTATGTCATCTTGATCCATTTCAAGTGAAGAAAAACAAAATATCTCTGTGTTTTCTTTGAAATTCAATTTCTATGTAAAATTCTCTCTTAATATAGTTGCGTGTATCTTTTATAAGAATAAAAAAATAAAAATATTTGACGCAATATTCTTTTCTAATATTGTGTGTAAAATTTTGAAGAATAAAAAAAAAAAATAAATATTTGAATATTCTTGAAGTAATATTCTTGTGTGTAAACAGACCTTTATAGAATAATATTTAAGATATATTTTCATTTGCTCGTATAAATGTTTAACATATATGATTTTGGACAGAGTTTTCTTGGGATGAAAATATACACAATACGATGTTATGAAGTTAATATTAAATAAACTTTATGGCATTTAATAATCATGTGTTTTGAAATTACTAAAAGTAAAAAAAGAGTGATTGATTCAAAGTAAAAGCATGATCAGGTGAGATCAGAAATAAGTGTGATGATCATTTATACACACTGTACACAAAGTGATAACAGAAATATACATCAATGTAAAAAGAAAAAATATTTTTTTCAATCAAACTTCTGATAGAGGTTTCTTCTCGCTTAATATTTAATACAGATGTTTTTAAAAGAAGATACATGTGATATGACTGTTATAAGTTAGAGTGTTATATCAAAAAGAAACAATATATTAAATATTTTCTTTAAAGAAAAATGTAGGAAAAATTTTTAAATTCAAGCGTGCAATTTTGAAAAACAACAGCCTTTAGCAGTCTTTCCCAGGAATGGCGTGCGATTGCACGCGCACGCCTTCACACATGCCATAAAAGTATATGACGTACTGTTTACCGCACACCATTTTTTCTTATTTACAAAAAATTGCAGGCCATCATTGAGCGAAACTTCTTAATTTTTTAAATTGAGAATGATTTGAATAGAAGAAAAAACATAAACAATTTATA